>JALPQD010000305.1:116296-172275 GCA_023101885.1 Typhlomys cinereus | reverse complement strand
CACTCAGGATCACCGAGTGAAAATGCTGACTACGAAGAAGAAGGAAAGCAAGCAAGGATAAAGAGGAGAGATAGTAGAAAGTGTGAACGAAAGACAAAGAAGAGACAACGAGGAACAAAAAATGAGGATAGGGGAAGGAAGGACAGGAAGGAAAAGGAAGGTCAGATTAGGAAGGATGGGTAAACGGAAATTTAGGATCTTGGGATCAGTGACGGAAGAAGGAAGGAAAGTGATAGGAATGGAAGGAAGGAATAGGATAGGAAAGGATAGGATAGGAAAGGATAGGATATAGCGGTAGGGTTTATTTAGGGGATGAGGTAAGAAGGAAGGGGGATTTAAAGGAAGGACGGAAAAGGAAGGAAGGAGGATCCATGATAAGGAAAGGAAGTGTTTGAAAGGAAAGGAAGGCAGGAAGGCCGGGAAAAGCAGGAATGGAAAGGGAAGAAAGGAAGGAAGGGAAAAAAGAAATGGAAAGGTAGGTAAGGGTGTATTGTAACTAATCTTAAGTAAATTGGTAGAGGGTCAGGAAGGGAAAAAAAACAAAAGAATATGGAAGACAAATGAAGGAAGGGAAGGACGGTGGAAGGAATGGAAAGGAGGATAGGACGGAAGGGTTAGATAGAACTGAATGGATGGAAGGCTAGGAAGGAAGAATAGAAAGACGGATGGAAGACGGTAGAAATGCGGAAGGAAGGAAGGAGGAAGAGGAGGGGAAGGAAGGACGGATGGAAAGGGAAGGGAAGATAGGAAGGAAGGAAAGAAGGAACGGAAGGAAAGGTAAGGAAGGAAGGAAGGAAGGAAGGAAGGAAGGAAAGGACGGGAAGGAAGGAAGGGGAGGGAGGGAAGGAAGGAGGGAGAAGAGAAAGAAAGAGAAGAGAAGAGAGAGAGCGAGAAAAGAAAGAAAGAGAAAGGAAAGAAGGAAAGAAGAGAAAGAAAGAACAGAAAAGAAGAAAGAAAGAAAAGAAAAGAAGAAGAAAGAAAGAAAAAGAAAGAAAGACAAGAAGACAAGAAAGAAAGAAAGAAAGAAAGAAAGAAAGAGAAAGAAAGAAAGAACAAGCCTCAGAAATCTTAAGTATGTATGTGAGGCTGTGACATCTGTGAGCACATTCATCTCCAGGGCTGATCCTTTACCCCTCCATGAGCATTCCTTCTGAAGCTGCATGGTCTGTGGAAGAGGACGACCTTCTTCCATAGAATAGCTGTACTAGAAGTTCCCAACGAGCTCAACAAATACTAAACCCGTCAGACTGGCTGCTGCTGCAACCAAATTTATTAAGCAATGCAAAGAATGGGTAGAACGTGATGAGCAACACGAAGAGATAGAACGCAGGAAAGAAGGAATGGAAGCTCTGAGCCTCCCTGTGTGCTGAGCAGGCTGAACGAAAAACCTCACCTCACACTCGCACAGGCACAAGCCCTCAATCCTAATGATGAAGAAAATGTTCTGCAGGCTTCCAAACCGAAAACCAGACACTTCATCAGGAAAGATCAGTCAGACATTTTTAATCCACAAACTCGATAGATTCCCAAGGGAAGATAATTGCATGCTGTAGTCTACATACTGACACAACTTCTGTAACCTGAGGACCCAGGCATTTTCTGATGTGAAAGAACCCCCCAAAGTGGTGGACGTGAGCGTCTTTGGCTCACTGCCCAGTCTTCTGTGACCCGCTGACTGCCTCAGACTTGCCCTCTATTTCCCAGTTGCTTTAGTCAATGAAGTGCCCCAGCGGGAGACTGAAGAAAAGACCAAGAATCAGGTCACAACGTTTACTCCCCTGGCTTCATCCTCCCCCCCAAGGTCACACTGAGCTCGAAGGACTCTTGGCTGAAGGTCACTTTCCTCTAAAGACAAATGACTGGAAACAATCTTTACACACCGGCTTTCTGGGAACACTCCCCCCTCTACCGATCTCTTCACACCTAGACATAGTAACAAAAGCTATTAGTGAGTCCCAGATTTTTGCACTATACTTTTAAAATTATCTCAGTTCTCTTCTGTCCCATATTTTTTTTCCTACTGGGACCCTGTCAAGTGCAATTATTGGAGCCAGAAATAGTACTAGAAACCCAATCCTTAGAATGGGATTCTTGATCCAGAGTACACATGTTTTAGAGCAATGCAAGGACAGTCTTCTTGCCAGAGTGAAGCAGTACATGGGGGCATCCTTGGCATTCAGTGTATGTATGTGAGGCTGTACTATCTGTGAGCACATTCAGTGGGCACTTAGCAGATGTGCCGGTCCATCTTAATTTTTAGCCCGATAACATTTAGAATCACCATGGAAACAAGATTGTGGGAATTTCAAGATTAGGTTGACTGAAATGAGAAAGTCAGTCCTAAATGTGGGGCCAGGGCCATTCCATGCGCTGGGGTCCCAGGCAGCATATAAAGGCTTCACAGTAGTCCTCTGAATAAGGGAATACTGGCACACGCCACTCTCTTTCCTGACTGTGGATGCAATGTGGCCAGCTACCTCACACTCTGGCCCTGACTTTCCCACCAGATGGATTATACTTTTGAACTGTGAGTCAAATGAACCTTCCCTTCCTTCCTTAAGTAACTTTTGTTGTAACAGCAACAAGAAGACTAACTAATACATTAGATATGGCCAAAAAATGTTTATAAAGATTATGGCAGCATTCACATTCATATGAAGTGTCTATGACTTACAGGGGGGAAAAAAGAACTTCAAAACTACAAAAATGCCAATTACTCTCATTTCAGCATTGCAGATAGTATAGACATATCTGATTATCGTGCATGCCCCATTAGTATGTACAGATGTCATATGTTATTTATTTCAAACGATTTAGAAAACGAAATTACAGAAATACCAAGATGATGAAAGAGAAAGTGGAGGAAAAGGAGGAGGAGGAGAAACAGTGATGGCAACTGGGAACATGTGATTCAGAACATATAAAACTGCAGTAGAAGATACCCATGGAAGCTTGAGAGCCTATCTTCTTAGACACAAAGCAACTGTGATGAAGGCCAATCCTAAAGTGCAGTTGTAAGGGTTGCAGTGCCAAAGAAATAGCCTTTAGGCATCTCAGACTGAGGTAAAGACACTGATAAGGAAGGTCTGCACTTCTGACAAGTAGAAAGGACACTGTGAGAATTCATGGAGAATAAGTCCCTTCTTTGTGTGCCTGTGCAAAAACTGAAAAAGAAAATCTGGATGTGATAGTGCATGCATGTCAAAAGAAAGAAAAAGGAAGGAAGGAAAGAAGGAAAGAAGAAGGAAGGAAGGAAGGAAGGAAGGAAGGAAGGAAGGAAGGAAGGAAGGAAGGAAGGAAGAAAAGAAGGTCTCCAGTTAGTGACTCACAAGCTGAGCCCTCTTTTCATTGCCTTTCACAGCCTCCAGAAGCATAATGAGAGTAAGAAGCCAACATGACCAGAGGGACATACACAGACCTGTTCAGAGAACAGACAGCCTATACTCTGAAAAAGTCTAAAAGACCTCAGCAAAGATGAAATTCATTGGCATCAATGCATTCACCTCACGTTGAATCTCACTAAGCCTCTGGAAATAGGATTCAGAGTTTGCAAGGTTGACTAACCAAAGCCTCGAGTGCACTAATGACCTGGCTAGAATGAGGTCGACATGCCAGCCCTTCTCGATGCCCTGTATAGGACAGGAAACCAGGGATTCAGATATTCGGTATGAATAGATCTCTCATGGGCATGATATCTATCTCAAGACCCAAGATTCCATTCTCTAAGTATTAGGAAATACATCTAGCTGGACACAGTAGTTTATGAACATAATTCCAGAATTTGATAGGCTGAGGAACGGGGAATTACTGCAAGTTCAAGGCAAGCCGGGATACATAGCAAATGGCAAGTCAGCAGGGCTAAAAAGCCAGACCCTGTGTCAAAAATTGGAAAAAAATATCTGGATGTGATAGTGCATGCATGTCAAAAGAAAGAAGGAAGGAAGGAAGGAAGGAAGGAAGGAAGGAAGGAAGGAAGGAAGGAAGGAAGGAAGGAAGGAAGGAAGGAAGGAAGGAAGGAAGGAAGGAAGGTCCAATATACCCTTCTCCAATTAAACAACAATAATTAAAGCAGCTCAAGCCTCATACCTTCAGTATACCTTCCAATTATTACTGCAAACGAAATGCACTTAAATGGATGAATGGCACTATAATTCTCAAATCAAAGTGGAATACATTAAGCCAGAAAAAGAATGAAATACCAATATATGCCACACCATGGATGCACTTTGAAACCTCATGCTTGATAAGGAAAGTCACTCATAAACGATCACACAAGTTTATCAGTTCATTTGTATGAAATTTCTGCAAAAGTCTAATCCAATGAGACATACAAAAGGTTCTTGGTTGGCAGGGGTCGAGGGAAGAAAGAATAAGCAATGAGTGCTTAAAGGTGCAAGGTTTTTTTAGAGTTGTTTTAAGTATCTGGGGTTAATTAATGTAATCATTCAATAACTCTGTATATACTAAAAGGCATTAAAGCACACCCTTTAAATGGGTGAATTCGACCTCACTAAGAGTGCTCTTCCCCACAAGCATTGTTTAACTACTCTACAACCTCCAGTGAACACCTTACCTGGGTACATGTGTACTTTCCCAGCTGGTATACTCTATGTCATGAAATGAGTAAGTTATGAAAATGGAAGTCTGATATTTTTTTAAAAAAAAACTCAAAGGATATACAGTGCTTCCTCACTAATCCCTTAAATAAACTAACCAAAAGAATGCCTTTGAATGATCACCTGTCCCAGCAGGTGATTTAGCCAAGCATAAACCTGGCAATCTGTGTTCCATCCCTGGAGCCCACATGGTGAAAGAATAGAACAAACTGAAAGTTGATCTCTGACCTCTACATGTGCACTTTCTCCCCCTCCCTCCTTTCTCTCTCTGTGTTTCTCTCTCCCTCTCTCCTTTCCATCTTTCTCTGTCATAAGTAATAATAAATAAAACACTACAGAAAAAGAAAATGATAAATGAGAATCAAAAGTTTGGTGAGAACTTTCTGCAACAAAGTAATGACAAAGCTGACCAAGGCTGAACCCAACACTCAGAGTTAAATTTAAAATTCATAAATAAGGATTAAGACAGGTATGGTGAATCAACAGCAAGATTGCCAGAAGTTTGAGGCCAGTTTAGACTACTACAGTGATACCCTGTCTCAGTAACAAACCAAAACTAAATTATGAGATGTCCAAGGGACATACCCTAGTTTAAAAAATAATTGAGATAAAGAATATTGTAAAAACTGCTAGGGAAAAGAAATAATCACAAGCCCCATCAATGGCATAGATCTGTAAGTTGCAATAAAAATCACCCTGGCAACAGGTGACCACTGGTGCAATAGTGGCATGAGTATCAAGGAGACAATCAACAGCTTTCTGATTGGAGTCAAGACCTGCTTGTCAGAATGGTACACATCCCAATTACTGTAAACTAGAACAAGAACCTTAAAAAAGGGAAGGAAATAGATCGGGAAGACAGCCAATAAACCTATATGTAGGAAGACAGTACATCAAACTGCCTAACATTCAGCCTAGAAGTCTTCTACAGTAGAAGTAGAGAGCACAATGCCCTGACAGGATGAGGCATAGAGCAATAGAGGAGCAGTGAAGTGGACAGCAATGGCTACCATAATGCAGAATATCAGGGCTTACCCAGAGTCAGGCCGACTTCATCTCTCCCTATCCCAAGGCTTTGGCGGCCTCACAGGGGAGGGGCTGGTGAGATTGTAAGAACCTAAAGGTGGGAAGGTTCACCATTAGACAGGGCATTCCACTCAAGGCAGGACTGTTGCATCTGGGATGTCACTGCAATGGGACTTGTCCTTCCCAGACCTGCATAATAACTGACATACTGATATGCCCCCACAGACTACCTAGGAACTCAAGAAAGATGGGAACTTAGAGTGGAAACCTTTGGGTCTAAAGCTAGATGAGTGAAGGGAAATTCCCATATCAGTGGAGTGGCCTGAAGAGAAGTAATTTCATATACCACAGAGGCCTGAGCCCCCACAGGAGTAGACAAGCCAAGGGAACCCTGGGGCCCATAGAAGCAGACAGGTGGAAGGATAGGAGAGAGTGGGAGGGACTGATGAAGGGAAGGAAGGAAAGGGGGAGGGAAGGGAAGTGGGGATGAATACTCAATATATTTGTAAAATAGAAAAATTAATAAATAAAAAAATAATGATTGAGGTCAAAGAAGATGAGAAAAATGAGATGTCAGATAAGAGAGATTTCCAACTTCAATCTACAGTAAGCTGAACAAACTGATGCATCAGGAAAGTGGCTTCAATGCCAACAGGTGCCCAGAACTGGAAAGTCAGACAGATAGATCCAGGGAATCACAGCAGAAAGTCACTGTGGGCCCAGCAATGGGGAAGGAAACCTGGCCTGAACGTTCCAAATTGTGAAGGCCTAGGGAAGTAAGTCTGAGCATTTAAAGTTCCTCCAGGAGTACTATCCGGTCCACATGCAAAAAAGATGAGGGAACCCTCCCATGCCTTGGGCAGGGAGAGCCTCGAAGAGATCATCTTGAAATATTCTAGAACATTCTGTTTCTCAGTTCCTACATGCACACACACACCCCACACACATGCACACACACACACATGCACACACACTGCACACACACAGGCATATATGCACAGGCGCGCACACACACACCAGCACACTTACATATGCACACACATGTGTACATGCATACAAGGTTGATCACATGGCAGCTGTCCTGCAGTCTTTGCCATCACATGGTTCTGTGTCCTCTACATGGGTGCTGCACCTTTTCTTGGGAGAAGCTGTTTTAGCAGAACCTTGTCTACTCACTGGTAGTTTGATCAGAGCCTGACCCGTCTGGGGGAAGAGAACCCCCAATCCCAGCTATCTCCAGCCACCTAGGCCAAGGAAGGTAAACACACAACTGCAGCCTGTTCTAGCCATCCCTCTGGGGGTGATTGCAGGAAACGTGAAAATCCCCAGGGTGACCACAATCCAGGTCCCAAGCTCCCTGGAAGGCTGAGAGCTAGCTGACAGGACTTGGAGGACACTGGGACGGACCCATCCCTCAAAGACTGCAGCTGGCTGGACTGCACCTGAGTCATGGCCCTGGCCTTGGGGGACAATAAAATCTGAACTACGTGAAAGGTCACTAGCCAATAACCATCTTGACCTGGCTCCAGGGACCCGAAACCTTGTGAGATTGCCATCTAGCAGGAGACATTTCGTTCCATTACCTCCTCCTGTGTGACTTTTCTCCAAATGGTCCTGTCAATGCCTAGACAGGGAACACCTTCCTCCGCCACAAAAACTGATTGACTTTGCCAGTGATATAAAACCTGCCTAAACTGTAAATCTGGCTAGAAGGGAAAAGTTCATGTTGACATGCAGAACATTTATTCATCAAAAGTCACCTTAAGGAAAACAAAAAAGAAGCCAGGTTTGGTGACACAGGCCCATAAATCTAGCACCCAAAAGGTATGGTCAGGAGGTAGCCTGGGATACATAACAAGTGCCTGGTCATCCTGTGGTATATTGTGAAACCAGGTCTCAACAAAGAGCAGGAAGAAAGGAAGAAAGGAAAAAAGGAAGAAAGGGAGGGAGGGAGGGAGGGAGGGAGGGAGGGAGGGAGGGAGGGAAGGAGGGAGGGAAAATGAAAAGCCTAGACATAAATATAAAATATATTTAACAGTGTAGTTCATTGACTAAGGACTGATATATACAGAACTATAAATTGATAACAGAAAAAATAAACAACTCATCAGGAAAATAGAAGACATGAGCAGACATATTCAGAAAAGGAAAGACATATGACCAATACCCACAAGAACAGATGCTCAGCTGCATTAGCACCCAGGGAAATGAAAATCAAAATCAAAGCTATAGTGAGATACCATTTTACACTCACTCAATTGGCAAAAGTTCAAAAGTCTGACAAGTGATGGAAGAGATGAGAGACATCAGAATCTCCTCGACTTAGCTGATGAGAATAACAATTGGTACCACCACTTAGCCTAAACAATGTAGTGTGATATTATAAAGTCCAATGTTTGTTCTCCCTATAATACAGCAGCTCTGGTTCTAGAATAGTGAGACTTACATACAGCAATAGAAGAAACAAGGAACCCCTAATGATAAGTGTCGGAAAGGTGCAAAGATGAATTATCATATATTATTTAGTAGTGAAAATGAAAGAATGATAATGTAAAGTACTCACAGGGAAAATTAGAGTAACAATGGAGACTACATGTAGAATAAGATCCACTTTTCTTTTTGCAAAGTTTAATAATAAGGGGAGAGATGGGTTGTAGGTCAGCAGAATATTTATTTACCTAGCATATGCAAGGTCCTATATCTTACACCCAGAACTATAGAAAAGTAAAACTGGCTATTTCATAATTATATATAACTATGAGTATACGATAAAGAATTCGATACATATGTTGTTTAAAACATTGAAAACATATACACATAATGGAACAGTACTCATCCATCAAGAACTATAAAATTTTACATTTGCAACAAAATGGACAGAACTGGTAGGACCTATATAAACTGAAGTAAACCACACACAGAGAGATAACCACACCTTCTCCCATATATCCAAGCTAAAAGAAGCCAAGCAAAACAGAGAATAGAGATTATTGCAGCTGGGAGGGTGTAAAAGGGTGTGAAAGCAGATCAGATTAGACCAGTGAATGCCATATGCATGTATAGAAATACAACACTGAAACCCTAAAAGTCAAACAGGTGATGGTAGAGACTGGCAGAAGGGTTTTCTTTTAAAAATTATTTATTAAAATTAATTGTACATGGTGATATTTCCTTCACATGCATGCAGTGCACTCTGAAAAAGCCACTCACTTTATAAATCTTTATGGGATATAGAGAGATGAATAAGGGCTAAAACCTTTGCCTCACAGCAAAAAGACCAGAGCTCAGATCCCCAGATCCTGTGTAAAAATGCCGGGTGGGTATGGTAGCAACCTACAGTTCTGACCCTGGAAGGAGAAGCTTGGCAATCCAGAATAGTTCTCGATGTCAACCTTGGGCCTTCATAGTCCTGCACATAATCAAGTGCCCTCTTGTATACATATCCCCCATATCTGTGTTTCAGTAAACACTTTTTACTTTCCACATGTGTGAGAGAATATGCAGTACTTGTCTTTTTTGTCTAGCTCACTTTTGTTGTTTTAATAATTTTGTTTTTCTTTCTTCTCTCACTTGAGTCCCCATTGCCACCCCCCACTTTCCCTCTGACATCCCTTCATCTCCCCTGTCTCACTCCCTTCTATTTTCAAGTCTTTTCCATTGTGCTTCATCTAGCTTGTCTTTGATGTCATGTGTCTGACATGATTCTTGCTCCAGCAAGTGTCACAGATCAGTGTGTACCATTGAGGATAGCATCTTCCTTTTCTTCCTTTTAGTTCTCATGAGTCTCTCAGGGACGCATGGCACTTCTGAGATCTTTCCCTTTTCCTGGTGAGATGCTGATAGGACAGTTCCCATGCAGTTCTTCTCATGTCCAGGAGTTAGTGTCTGGCCCACTCTTACAATCTTACTGCCCCCTCTTCTGCAATGTTTCCTGAGCCTTGGAGTGGGAGGGGATGTGACTTAGATGTCTTGATTAGGTCTTCACAACCAACCTTAAACTTACAGCGTTGCTGAAGATAACCTTGAAATCTTAATCCTCCTCCTCATTTGGAATATAGACCTGTGGCACCAAACCTAATGAGGTCCCTTTTGATTAACTTAAAATCTTCCAGTTCCACTCATTTTGCTATAAAAAAATGTGACTATTTTTCTCTATGGCTGACTACCACATTTTCTTTATTCATCCATCTTTTGATGCATACTGTTGTGTAGCTATTTCCTCTGAACTGAAACATTCCTTCTGGGAAGGAGGAGCAAGGTTCAGAAAGACTCAGAAAACTAAAGAATCTTACAAAGTTCATGAAGCTTCTAAGACTCAAGGGTTAAGAAAGCTACACGTCATGGGACCATTCCCTGAGGTATACAAGCAACAAACAGTTGCTGTGGAAAAGAAATTCTCCTATAGAGCTGCCAGCAAGTTGGGCGAGGAGTTTCAGGAATACAGCCTTCAGAAATGCTCACCCATGCCCAGGTGGGCTTTTCAGTGATGTAACTGCCTTTGAATCACACGCACATTCTTGTAAGTAACCCAAATAAATTCATTTGCTCACCAAGCTTAATTTGGGTGGAATCGTTTCTTTGGCTTGTCTTCTATGTGGTATGGGCAAGAAGTGCCCTATCTGGATTAGCTAGATGTTTGTCCACATCTCTCCAGGAAAAAGTACTCAACAAACATTTAGGCCAATTCCATACCTTAGCTCTTGTGAACAATGTTGCAATCAACATGATATTCAGGGGTCTCTTTAATGTACTGATTTAATGTCACCCAGAAATACAACAAGAAATGGGATTGCTGGATTAATTGCTAGATCTCATTTCATGTTTTGGGGGCAATTATATACTGTTATTCATAACGGTGTGCTAATTTACATTCCCACCAAGAATATGCAAAAGTTTCTTTCTCTCCACACTGTCTTCGGCTTTGTGGTTGTAGGTGCTGATACCCAGGATGAGATGATGCCTCCTTGCAGTTATGATTTGCATTTTTCTGATGGCACTTTTGGGAAGAGCTAGTGAGGCCATGTGCACAGGCTGAGCTGCATTCAATTCCAGAACTATACTCAGAATTGCCCTCGGTTCTAGCAGTCAGAGAAATGATGGCTTTGGAGGCACCAAAGAATGACTGCTCTTGGATGGGCAGTGACACTTTTATGATGGGCAACATTGACAGCCATGGCAGCAAGGCCTTCCCAGCAACCCTGTGTGCAGTAGACAGCCTCGTGTGGAGCCAAAGTCACAAAGAAAAAGAATAAATTGCATGTCATTGTGTGGGGCTGGTTTGTGACTATGCACGAGGGCTATTCCCTTGGGGCCTTCCTAAAATATTTAACAACACTGACAAGAGCAGCAGCTGGTGGTGAGAACTTGTTCCACTGTTGCTCAGCTTGCTTTCTCCTTCCCATTTTGTCCAGAACCCAAGTCTATGGATGGACCTTCCCTTCTCAGTTGATCCTGTCTGGAAATGCCATTGAAGACATGTCCACAAGTGTTTCTCCTAGGAGATTCTAAATCCTGTCAATCTGACAATCAGAATGATTAACCATCCTAGACCCTGTCTCAAACAAGAATGTGTATTTAGACATAACAGAGAACGGGGCCCTGAGTTTGCATATTCCAGATGAGCTTACTGGAATTGGGTGAATGAAGTATTGCTTGGTTGGCAAATGTATATGGTTTTCAGCCTTGAAATCCACAGGAAGCTCATGAAAATACATGGAGGGAAACAAGGAGACTAGTCTGGAGGTGATGGCAGTCATCCAAGTGGGAAATGACTTTTTCTGCCATAGCTAGAGCAGAAAAAGTGTGGTAGGTGGTAACATTTGGGTAACTGCATCAAACGTAAGATAGACTAATACAGAGTGGGAGGTAAAGAAAAGAGCAAAAGCAACTTCAAGCTTCTGGCCCAACCAACTGCATTAGTGGACATGGAGAAGGCAGCAAGAAGCTCATTTGGGGATGATCATGGCTTATATTTTCCACAGGTTGGATGTGAGACTTTGGTTTGACATCCAGTTGGAAATATGAAATGTATTTAGATATGGCATCTGGCATTCAGGGACCAGGTGCCATTCTCACATGTCACCTCCTACATGGAGCCTGCCCTGACAACCTGCCCTCTTTAGTATTATAGCTCCATATATTCCTGAAATCAGCACATGCAGAACATTACCTACCTTCTAGGCTTGCTTCCTTCACACCTGTTTCTTTACTACTTTTAGTCTCATTAATCTTAGCTCCTGGAAGGGAAGAGAGGGTGTTGGACACAATGTCTGGCACTCAAGAGGGTTTGGTAGGAGGGGTGTATAAGTATGCACTAGAGTGTGTGTGCCTGTGGAGCCCTAAGGGTGGCTTTGGGAATCATCCTGGATTGCTCTACCTCTTTACTGCTTTGCTCTGGGGTTTTCCAGGCTCTGCCTTCCATGGTCAGAATTACAAGCTGCCACTATTTCTGCCTGGTATTTTTACCGGGGATCTGGTGATCCAAACTCAGGTCTTTTTGCTTCTCAGGCAAAGGGTTTAACGCCTGAGCCATTTCTCTAGATTTTAAGAGGCTCTGAATAGATCATAGTTGGTTGATTGGATGAATGGATTTCACAAAACAAATGTTTAAATGAAACCCAACCAATAGAATAGAAAATGTATTCACAGGCTTATTGCAAATAAATACTTTGAAAATAAAATGAAGAGTGAATTTGAAGATTGTAAAAGCAGTATACATACCAAGAAAAAATAGACATTGTATCATTAACCATTAACCTAGAGACATGTTCTGATTAAATTATTTAGCTAAAAGTATAAAGGAGAATGTTCTTCAGTAGTTGAGCAGGAAAAAAAAAGTCCCCAAAGGGAACGAAAATGAAACTTTTTTTCTATTTATCCATACAAACTATCAATGCCAGAAAACCGTGATCAATATCCTCAAAGTTTGGAGGGAAAGAGTATTATACCCAGCCAATCTATCTTATACATTTTTCATAAAGAACAAACAGATGCTGGCTCATAAGCATGTATTCCTCATGGCTCAGAATAGGCCTATATCCCCTATGGGGCAAAATGCTTGTTAGAGCATCTCTACAATGAACTGGTAGAGATGGGCAAAGTGTGGCTCATGGGTCCATCCTATGACAGATGTCCATGCATGATACATCTTCTATCCATCCTGAACAAATCATCTCATGAGCATGGATTCACTCTTGCTCATCATAGACTTCTCTGCAGTCTGGACAAGAAGTATGCCTGAGGAGTTCAGAAACACATTATACAGATGGGTGGAGGTGAGAGAAGTTTGAGTGTGATGTATCTTCTACAATGAATGGATTGTGATTGGTTTTTCAAATTCTCTTTTTTACAAAATAAAATAACAGTCACTATTCTTGAAAAAAAAAAAAGAAAGGCAAAGCATTTCCCTAGTGTATAAGCCAAGGCATGGAAAGTTATTTACCACTGTAATGTGTGTGAAAGGAAAAAAATGAAAGTAACAGAAATGTTTATGTTGAGAAATGAAAAAAAACCTTGTGATATTTTCAAAATGAGCTATAATGCATCATTTTAAAAGGATGTATAGAATCACATGCAGTGGCTCACATCTTAAGTTCAACTACTCCATCAGGTGGGACCATTGTTTGAGTTCAGTAGTTCAAGAACCACCTAGTCAATATAGTATGACACAAATTTTGAGAGAGGAAAGGACAGAAGGAAGGAAAAAGGGAGGGGAGGGGAAAAGTGGGGGAGAGAGGGAGGGTGAGAGGGAGGTAAGGAGAGAAGGAAAAAGCAAAAGAAGAGGGGAGAGGAGGGGAGGGGAAGGGAAAAGAGGAGAGGGGAGAAGGGAGGGGAAGGAAGGAGAGGGAGGAGAGAAGAGGGGAGGGGAGGAGGGAGGGAGAGGGGAGGGGAGAGGGGAGAGGGGAAGGGAGGGAGAGGGGAGAGGGGAGGGGAGAGGGGAAAGGGGAGGGGAAGGGAGGGGGAGGGGAGGAGAAGGGGAAAGGGAAAAGGGAGGGGAGAGGGGAGGGGAGAGGGGAGGGGAGAGGGGAGGGGAAGGGGAGGGGAGAAGGGAGGAGAGAAGAGAAAAGAGAGGGGAGAGGGGAGAGGAGAGGGGAAAAGGGAAGAGAACAAAGGAAGGAAAAAGAAAAGGAAGGAAGGAAGGAAGGAAGGAAGGAAGGAAGGAAGGAAGGAAGGAAGGAAGGAAGGAAGGAGAACAAGCAAGCAGGCTGAAAGAAAAGGATGGGGCAGGAAAAGAGGGAGAGAAGGACAGAAGGAAAAAGGTAGTGGATTCTTATCTAGTCAAGACACTGAGTCAAGCTCAAGGTCTGTTTAGGTTCCAGAGTGAGTTCAAAACCAATCTGGGCAAGCAGTGAGACCCTGTGTTAAGACAAGAGTAAAAGAAGGCTGGCTGAGGATGTTGCTCAGTAGTAGAGAATGATGTCTACACCATGACCCACAAGTCTATATTTCTAGTTTTTGTTCATTGCAAAGGAAAAGGTCAGGTGAGATTTATCACCTGGGTAACTGGGAGTCCTCTAAGAGCAGAGCAGCTGGGCCAAATTCTGGGTGCTGGCTTCATCTGTAAACACCAAAAACTTTAGACCAGGATTTGTGTGTATATTAATTAGGTTAAAACTTAATTGTTTTTAAGATTCCTAGCAGGATCAACTCTGACAATTCAAAATTAGACTCAGCAGCCAAACAAGAAAGCCCAGCATCTTCTCTTATCCATCCCAAGACAGCATTCTTGTAGGAGGGCTCTCTAGTTGGGGTTAGGATTCTAACTAACACATGAACCTTGGGGGACAATTCAAGTCACAACATTACACCCTGGGGGCCAAAGCTCATGTCTCTCTCACACATAAAATACATCTAGTCCATCCAACAAACAGGAAAGTCTTAGCAAGTTCTAAAAGCATTTCAAAAGTCCAAAGCCTCCTCTAAATCAGATAGGAGTAGAACACAAGATAAATGTCCCTAAGGCAAATTCCCTTCCATTCACAAGTCTGTGAAACAAATTATTTCCTCCCCAAAATGGCAGGGCAAGCATGGGATAGACATTCTCAGGAAATGCTTAGGCAGGTGGAGGTGGACACAGAGGCAGCACTAGGTCCAGGTCAAGACACAGTCATGGGTGCAGATAGAAGCACAGATACAATGGTGGGAACAGATGAACAGAGACAAGGGACTCAGAGACAAACAGACCCAGGTGTTAGGATTCCTGGCTCCAACTTGATGGTCACTCCCCCCTCCAAAAGTGCTTTTAGCAGGGGTCCAAGATAAAAGACTGATCCTGACCACACCTCTTGGGCTGGACTAAGGTCCTGGGAAGTCTCCTCCAGACCCTGCCCACAGGCCTCAGTACAAAACCCACTATTCTTTTCTCTCTGCTGTCTTTTCCCTCTCCTTTTCCTCCCTCCTTTTTTCTCTTTTTCTCCTTTCCCTCTTTCCTCATTTAGGCCAGCGGTTCTGGAATTCCAATTAAGCTTCCATCAAATTCATGGTACAGTGCATTCTTATGCTTTACACCAGGTTCATTCTGAGACACTGATGAAGATTCTGATATACTGTGAGACACAAGGACAGGTACAGGGAGACACACTGAGCTGGATACTGGCAGACACAGATGGAGTCACTGATGCAGATACAGGTGGACACATATATGCAGGTATAAATGCAGAAACAGATGCCAAAATATGGAAAGAGAGAGAGAGAGAGAGAGAGAGAGAGAGAGAGAGAGAGAGAGAGAGAGAACAAATAGATCATCCAGGTAAGGCCCCAGAAACAGATGAATTGAACACACAGATATGGAGAAGCAGGACATGCTTGGTGTCACACAGTTGTGAGTTCCAGGCTAGGCTACACAGCAAAATGCTGCCTCAAAACACGGGGAACCCTTTACATCCCACACCGCTCCGCCGGTCGGGACGTGGTCCAGCCGGGCCTCACCCCGCGCCCTTGGTAAGTCTCCGCCCGAGCCCCGCCCACCAGGACCCCAGGTCAGCCCACAGGGACCCGGCTCCGACTCCCACCATCCAGCTGGAGCCGCGCGCGGGGGCCAAGGGACGAGGAGGACCTCCCCCTGCACCCGGGCCCGCCCCAGCTGCCCTCGGGTTAAATAGCTCCACGCCCTCGCCCCCATCCTCCCTTTACACCCCACCCCGCTCCGCTGGTCGGGACACGCACGGACGGTCCAGCCGGCCTCACCCCGCGCCCTAGGTAAGTCTCCGCCCACGCCTGCCCACCAGGACCCAAGGCCAAATAATTCAGTTTAGTGAAACTGAGAGATCTTAAGAGTTAAAATGACAATGCCAAACTCAAAGTGCAAATCCATGAGAAGCAACAATCAAGTAAACAAATTTCCCACTGAAGAAATTAATCCCATAATGTTAGACTCCAACAAGAACAAACCCGTGGAAAAAGGCCAAGAAAGCCTCACCCAGGATAAAGTCTTTAAAAATATGACCATTACCATGTTCAATACTATGAAAGAGGAAATCCGGGAGGAATTACATAATCGAATCAATCTCTTTGAAGAGGAACACAACAGACATCTGGAGGAGTTGAGAAAAACAGTGCAAGAAACAAAAAGTGGCATAGAGCAGTTAAAACAAACTCAAGCAGAGTTTAAAACTGAGCTAAAAGACAAGTTATCTTCAACCCAGAACACCATAGAGAGTCTTATCAACAGAACTAACGAAGCAGAAAACAGAATTTCAGACCTTGAAGATAAAGTGGGAGTACTAACCAGCTCAATGGAAGAGGTTGTTAAAGCCAAAGAGATACTTGAGAGAAATATCCAAGAGATATGGGACACCCTGAAGAAGCCTAACATGTGTATTCATGGAATACCAGAGCAAGAATCTCAAAAGACCACCCCTGAGGAAATTTTTCAAATGATCATCAAGGAAAACTTTCCTCATCTAAAAAAAGAGAGACCCATCCATATACAAGAGGCATTCCACACCCCAAACAGATACAACCAAAATAGAAGCACGCCGCGGCAAATAATAGTTAAAACACTCCACATTCAAGATAAAGAACTGGTGCTGAGAGCTTCAAGGGAGAAAAAACAAGTCACTTTTAACGGTAAACCTATCAAAATAACAAATGATTTCTCAGTTGAAACGGTAAAAGCAAGAAGAGCTTGGAGAGACATACTTCAAGTATTGAATGAGCAAAAATGTCAACCCAGGTTGATTTACCCTGCAAAACTATCCGTCATGATCGAGGGAGAAAGAAAAATCTTCCACCACAAAGACAACTTGAAGGGATACATGTCCACCAAACCAGGCCTTCAAAAAATGCTAGAAATGATACTCAAGCGTGAAGAAAAAAACAGCCATATCCAGGAGAACAGAAAGCAAATATAACACCATTAAAAGCAAAGCAATATACTTATAAAAGCTACTAAACATAATAAATGTCTGAAATTAAAAATAGTTTCTCCATTATAACACTAAATGTTAATGGAATTAATTCACCGATCAAGAGACATAGATTACAAACTTGGATTAAAAATCACAATCCATCAATCTGCTGCCTGCAGGAAACCCATCTCACCACAAAAGATAGGCACGCTCTAAAAATAAAAGGCTGGTCAACAATTCTACAAGCAAATGGAAGCAGAAAACAGGCACGTTATGCTATAGGACAAAGTGGATTTCAAACCCAAGAAAATTTTAAGAGACACAGATGGATACTACATTTTAGTCACAGGTACAATTCACCAGGAAGACTTCACAATACTGAACATATATGCACCCAATACGGGCCCCTCCACTCAAAAACCCTACAGCGTCTAAAGCAAGAAATTAACCCCCAAACGATAATTCTTGGGGACTTCAACACCGCCCTCTCAACATGGGATAGATCAACAGATCAAAAGCTTAACAGAGACACTTTGGAACTTAATCAAACCCTGAAAGAAATGGACCTTACAGATCTCTATCGAACTTTTCACCCACGCACCAAAGAATACACATTTTTCTCAGTAGCACACGGAACTTTCTCCAAAATAGATCACATATTGGGCCACAAAATGAATCTACACATATACAAAAAAGTTAAAATTCTAACCTGTGCCCTATCAGACCACCACGGCCTAAAGCTGGACATCCACAACACAACAAACAAGAGAAAATACACTAACTCCTGGAAACTTAACACTATGATGCTGAATGAGAACTGGATTCAGGAAGAAATTAAAAAGGAAATTCAAGATTTCCTGAAAGTGAATGATAACGAAAATACAACTTACCAAAATCTCTGGGACACAATGAAAGCTGTTCTAAGAGGTAAGTTCATAGCTCTTAATGCGTACATCAAAAAAATGGAAACATCAGAAATAAACAACTTAACAATGCAGCTTAAAGCTTTAGAGAAACTAGAGCAATCTGATCCCAAAAGTAGTAGAAGAGAGGAGATTAGCAAAATAAGGGGAGAAATATCTGAAATCGAGATTAAGAAAATGATAGAAAAAATCAACCAGTCAAAAAGCTGGTTCTTTGAAAAAATCAACAAGATTGATACACCCCTAGCTAAACTAACCAAAAGCAAGAAAGAGAATACCCAAATTAACAAAATTAGAAATGAACATGGAGTTATCACTATTGATACCCAAGAAATTCAGAGAATTATAACATCATATTTCAAAAACTTATACTCTGTGAAGTTTGACAGCACAAAAGAGATGGATGAATTTCTAAGTAAACACAACTTACCTAAATTGAATCAGGAAGTTGTGAATTATTTAAATAGTCCTATAACATATAAGGAAATTGAAGACGTAATCTCAAATCTTCCCACCAAAAAATGTCCTGGACCAGACGGATTCAGCACAGAGTTCTACCAGACATTTAAGGAGTTAATAACACCAATACTCCTTAAACTGTTCCATCAAATAGCAAAGGAAGGAACACTACCAAATTCCTTCTATGAAGCTAATATCGTTTTAATCCCAAAACCTAATAAAGATTCACTTAAAAAAGAAAACTATAGGCCGATCTCCCTGATGAACACAGACACAAAGATTCTCAACAAAGTCTTAGCAAATCGGATTCAAAAACATATTAAAAAGATCATTCACGGGGACCAAGTAGGCTTCATCCCCGGCACACAAGGTTGGTTCAACATACGAAAATCAATAAATGTAATTCATCGTGTAAACCAGCCCAAAATCCAAGACCACATCATACTCTCCATAGATGCAGAAAAAGCTTTTGACAAGATCCAACAGCCTTTTATGATCAAAACGCTAGAGACAGTGGGAATGGAAGGAACCTTTATCAATATAATAAAAGCTATATACAACAAGCCCACAGCAAGGTTATGCTCAATGGGGAACAATTGGAAGCATTCCCACTTCGATCAGGAAGTAGACAAGGCTGTCCACTCTCACCACTTCTATTCAATATTGTACTTGAAGTCTTAGCTGAAGCCATAAGACAAGAAAGGGATATAAGAGGGATTCAAATCGGCAAGGAAGAAGTCAAGCTATCCCTATTTGCAGATGACATGATCTTATACCTGAGGGATCCCAAAAACTCCACCAGGAAGCTCCTGGAACTAATTGAGAAGTTCAGCAGGGTGGCAGGATACAAAATAAATGTGCAAAAATCAGAGGCCTTCCTATATGCCCAGAATGAAAGAAGTGAAAAAGCCTTGAGAGAAACCATACCATTTACTATAACCCCTAAAAAAATGAAATACCTTGGTATAAACCTAACTAAGGAGGTAAAAGACCTTTACAATGAAAACTTTAAAACACTAAAGAAAGAAATAGCAGAAGACACCAGAAGGTGGAAAGACCTCCCATTTTCCTGGATTGGCAGAATCAACATTGTAAAAATGACCATCCTACCAAAGGCAATATACAGATTCAATGCTACACCAATCAAAATCCCAAAACAATTCTTCAAAGAAGTTGACCAAACAATCTCAAAGTTCATATGGAGGCACAAAAGACCCAGGATATCAAAAACAATCCTGAGTAACAAAAACACAGCTGGAGGTATTGCCATACCAAACCTTAGTCTATACTACAAATCCATAGTTATGAAGACAGCCTGTACTGGCTCCAAAATAGACACACAGATCAATGAATAAGGATTGAAGACCCAGATATAAGCCCACAAAGTTACAGCCATTTGGTCTTTGACAAAGGGGCCCAAAGAATCCAATGGAAAAAGAACAGCATCTTCAACAAATGGTGCTGGCAAAACTGGATCTCCACATGCAGAAGATTAAAGCTGGACCCGTACTTGTCACCATGTACAAGACTTAATTCCAAATGGATCAAGGACCTTGATATCAGGCCAGAGACTATAAAAACCATAGTTGAAAGGATAGGGAACTCCCTCGAGCTTATTGGGCTAGGCCAACAGTTCCTAAACAGACATCCAATGGCACAGTCACTGCTACCAACTCTCAACAGTTGGGATCTTGTGAAATTAAAGAGCTTCTCTTCAGATAAAGAGATTATAACGCGGGTTCAAAGGCAACCCACAGAATGGGAGAAAATCTTCACTAACCACACATCTGATAGAACTCTGCTGTCCAGAGTGCACAAAGAACTTAGAAAACTAAACACCAAGGAAACCAATGGCCCAATTAAAAAATGGGCCCTGGAACTTAAAAGAAACTTTACCAGGGATGAAATTAAAATGTCTAACAAATATCTGAAAAAATGCTCCACTTCCTTAGCCATCAGGGAAATGCAAATCAAAACTTCCCTGAGATATCATCTCACCCAGGTCAGGATGGCAAAAATCCACAATACAAACAACAACAAATGTTGGAGAGGATGTGGAGAGAGGGGAACTCTCCTACATTGCTGGTGGGAATACAGGCTCATACAGCCACTCTGGTGACCCATCTGGAGATTCTTAAAGAAATTAAAGATTGAAATGCCATATGACCCTGCTATTCCACTTTTGGGAATAACCCCCCATACAGCAGAGGTTCACCTCGATAGCACAAGCACAACATGTTCATAGCAGCACTGTTTACAATAGCAAAGTCATAGAATCAGCCCAAATGTCCAACAGTTGACGAGTGGATAAGGAAAAGGTGGTACATCTATACAATGGAGTACTACTCAGCCATCAAAAATGATGAATTACTGGAATTTGCTGGGAAATGGATGTCATTAGAAACAATTATATTAAGTGAAGTACCCCAGACCCAGAAAATTAAGCACCGTATGTACTCCCTAATAAGTGGCTCCTAGTACCAAACCCACCCAGCCCACCTAGAGACAGTAATTCCAAGGATTATGAACAGGAGGGATGGGGTAGGAGGGCCACACCAGAAACAAGGAGAGAAGGGACCATGTTACAGCAGGGAAAATAGGCCTCCACCAAGGACCCAAATAAGTAATGAGACATCTGATTAAGTTCACAGACTTTTGTTCCTGATCATTTACTACTGAGGGGGTGTGATCTCACCAGAAGAGGAGGGCATATAGTCTGGCAGATAAAAAGTAAACCATTTGCAAATGGGTGATAGACCCCTCCCTTACTGTGGTTTCCCACTTTTATTACATGTACCTTTGAATGTGCTTTTATCACAAGACTCTAACAGCTTTTTGTCTCTGGCCAGGGGGTAACATACAATGCCCACCAGGATGGAGTGAAGGGCATTGCAGGAGCAGCAAAACTGCAAAAGAAAATCAACAAACCACAATCCAGAACTTCAGAGACTCTATATCAACCACCTAGAACTAGGCCAGCTTAGTCTCTCCCCATCCTGAAGCTCAGGGAAATTTGCGGAAGAGGGGGCGGTAAGAGTGTAAGAGCAAAAGGATGGGAGGAGCAATGATATGTAAGATACTCCATACAAGTTAGGGCTGAAGCAATCATAATTGAACTTTGCATGCCCTGCGCATTGTCCAACACATTGTTGACCTCACAAAGTCTAGCATCTGCTAAAGGCACCAAGATCCTTGGAGGCAAAGGATTGGCAGCCACAGCAGTGTTCCTATACCTAAGGGGAACACGGGAAAGGGTTCAGGGAAAGGCCGCTGGGTCCTTGTATGTTATCGGAGAGGAGGGCCCAGAGGAAAATCAGACATGCACAAGAAAGGACTCTCTGGGAATTGGGGCGGGAGGCACTGGGGGATGGGGAGGGAGAAGGGTGGGGAGGGAGAGCAGGGGGTACGGGGGGAGGAGGAGGGAGGGAGGGAACTGGTGTACCTAATAAGTTTGTATGAGCTGAAATTAAAAAAAAAACACGGGGACTCAAACATTCACAGATATAGACACTGTGTCGTGTTCAGGTAGCGACACAGGTAGAAAGAGTACTAGAGATTCAGGTAGTCATGGGTGTCTAGATACAGCATGGATATATCACACAGACAGACAGGAAATATGATACCAAGAACAGGCAGGCACAGATTCTCGTGGAGACTGATACTTAGCATTGTACTGACACTGACCAGCCACAGACACAGGTTATACTAGGTATTGCTAGGCATTGCCATCTGTGTGTGCATGGCACAAGGAGATTCCTGGTATGAAGAACTAGTAGTACACCAGGCATGGTGTTACAGAGCCATGATCCCTGTATTCAGGAAGTAGAGGCAAAAGGAGGATCATAAATTTGAGGCTAGCCTGCCCTACAGAATTCCAAGACCAGTACAAAAAAAAAAAAAAAAAAGCAAAAACAAACAAACAAACAAACAAAAAACTTGATAAGGGCTGGCGGCCAGATGGCTCAGGGCTTAAGTAAGACTCTGCCTTGGAAGCAGAAGGTCCTGAGTTCGGATCCCAGGGCCCACATAAAAACGCCAGGTGGAAAAGGCAGCAGCCTTTATTTCCAGCTCTGTCCCTAGTGGGTGGAGCCTGAGAAATCCCAGAGCAAAGCAAAGAGGAGGTAGAAGCAATCCAGGATTCCCAAAGTCACTCTTGGTCCTCCAGAGGGACACTATGCACACACACACACACACAGAGTTTTTAAAAATCTTATAAAAAAGAACCTGATATCATTAATGGCATTTAAAAATCCTTTTTCAAATCCATTGCTGATTGTGTTTTTGCTAAATAATTTGCCTCTGGTAATGACAAGTAAGATTGACTTTCCTTTGCAGCTTAGAAATTCTGAATGGAAGATAGTACTCACCTTCAACTGCTGCCCAGAAGTTCTTCATGTTCATACAGTTCTTTGTTTTCTTGTGTGTGTGTGTGTGTGTGTGTGTGTGTGTGTGTGTGTGTGTGTGTGTGCATGCGCGCAGGCGCGCCTGCCTGCCTGCCTGCCCTGGTGCATCTGTGGAGGTTAGAGGACAACTTATAGGAGTTGGTTCTCTCCCTCTATCTTGTGAGTTCCTGGACACATTTATGCATCTCTATGGGGTACAGTATGATAACTAATGCATATTTTAAAGGAGACATTGCATTTACAGAAAATAGCTACTGCCATGACCTGCATGCAGAAGGGAAACAGATATGCCACAAAGCAAGAAAGAAGGGTCTGGGGGAGGGAGGTGCACTGAGGACACCAAAGAGTAATACATCAGTTGGATTCTACACTGGAGATCATATCTATTGCAGCACTGTTGCTGACTTGAGCCAACTTTAGGAAGAAATGGGTATTTATTTGGCTTATGCTTGGTTTCAGAAAGGATACTTTTGGTAGAAATCACATAACAAAAGGCAGGACCACAGGCAGAAGTAAGAGGTCAGTGCAAGGTCACTGCAGCTATCAGGATGCAGAGGGTATAAGAAGTGGCCAAGGCTGGGCTACCAAATCTCAAGGTCTGCCCCCTGTGAAGTCCCCAACAGGACCTTCCAAACCACATGGAAGATACCACGACCTTCCGAAACATTAAGCTAAGGATTCAGACTCATGAGCCTGTGGGTGGCAACTTACATTTGAATCATGACAGTACTTAGATGGAATTTATTATAGGAGACAGAATCATGAGTGTAGGGGCATGCTGAAGGCCTGGGGAACAGGTGTAAGTTGCCCTCTGACAGTGAGGGACAGAGTTGGTCAAGCCCTAGATAGCTTAAACGGGCCTTCTTCTTGTATTCTCAATGATTGAAGGTTGAGCATCCTTGTTGGGAAAGGACCACCTGCTTTGCTCAGTCCAAAAATTCCACTGCTGATTTCACAGTGTTAGACACTCTGAGAAAAACAATTTAAAGAAGGAAGAAAGGACAGGAGGAAGGAAGGGAGGGAGGGAGGGAGAAAGAGAAAGGAATGAAGGGAAGGATGGAGGGAGGGAGAAAAAGAGGGAAAGGGGAGAAGAGAAAGGGAGAGAGAAAGAGGGAAGGAGAAAGGGAGAGGGGAAGGGATGGAGGGAAGGAAGGGCTTATTTTGGTCTACAATTTTAGGGCACAGCCTATCATAGTGGAAAAGACAGTGGCAGGATCATGAGACAGTTGGTCAAATTACAACATATGGCCAAGAAACAGAAAAATGAATGCTGGTATTCAGCTCACCTTCAGGACCCTAGCCCATGGGGACAGTGCTGTTCATAGTTAAGATGGGTGTTCCCAATCTAGAAACTTCCTCACGAGCATGCCCAGAAGTTTCTCTCCTAAGTGATTCTAGATCCTGTCAAGTGGATAGTCAGTTAAGTATCCTAATTGTCAATCTCATTTAACCATATACCAGATGAGGATGGGATCTCTGTAGCTTGCTGCTGCTTGGAGTAGATGCCCGTGAAACAGGGAGCTCCCCCTTATTGTGGGGCTGGGGGCAGACAGGCAAAAGATGGTGGACTTTGGGATAGGGTGAACAGAAGGGCTCTTGCTGCAGGATTGCTGTCTCCTGTTCCCAAAGCTCCCTCGTCAGTGAAGTCATCCCTCACCTCTTCCCAGATATGTCCTGCTTCGGCTCCAGATCTAATAAGTCAGTTGCTTGAGCAGCAGGTTTCATGAAGTGGACAAGGCCCAGCCCCACCTGTCCCTGTCACACTTTTCTCCAACCTTGGGCAGGTCAGCCCTCTTGGTTGTCTTTCTTTAAATGCTTGAGGAGAGAAACTAGTGAGTGATAAAAGACAATGATTAACAGGACTGGGACAAGCAGTTCCAAAGCAGCAGCCATGAGAACCAGAAGCCTTCCCTCCCCCGGGACCTTGGCCACCAGTAGCTTTTGCACAGTTTCTGTGAACTTGCTTTTATAAATACCAAAGATGAGGTCCAAGTGAAGGGATAGGGGCACAACTTGAGCACCAACTCAGTCCTCCCTTCACAGCCATTTTAGCATCCTTCACTGTTGCGCTGCAGGTTTATATAGTGCCTTATATAAATAACACTTAACCTGTACTTTTTCTCTGATAAAGGAATGCATATTCAATGTATAGGATTCATAAAATATAGACGTAACTAAGGGCTGTAGCTCAGTGGTACTACTTAATGTGCATAAGACCTTAGGTTTCATCCCCATCACTGCAAGGAAAAAAATAGACATGAATAAAAAGAAAACAATGCCCTTTACTCACCATCCAAACAGACAAAATTAACATTTTCTGTGGAGCCTTCCAGCCTGGATTATATCAATTTATACTAGCTGAATCATAGGAAACAGCCAAAACTGGTTGACTATCTCCCATCCTGATTATACAATTAGATATGAATAAATATAAATACATCCATATTAAGTACTTTAAAACATGGGATGAGTACATATTTGTTGACAATGTTTTGCTACTTGAAATATGCAGTGAGCAGAGTCAATATATGTAGACTCTACATCAGAATTTGAATGGCATCTCAGGATTTCAGTGTGTGGACATGTGATCATGTCTTTAGCATAGGGATGGCTGTGTGAAAAAGTAAAGCAAAAGAAATAAAGAGAAAAAACTGGCAGAGATGGATCATGTGTGCGGATTTTGCAGGTTGTCTAACTGGCTTTCTGTTAGCCTTTTCTGGGTTCATTCACACAGCTGCAGACATTCGGCAGCTCAACGAGGTCTCAAGGGTCCCAGATGTTCACCAGTTAGCAGTGTTGGCTGCTGGCCAGGGCTCCTCCGCTCTGCTGTGCATGCTTTGAGTCAGGTGTCTTCAGGATGTGCCTTGGGCATGATTCACCCCAAGACACAGAAGATTCAGGAAAGCTGTCTTTGTGGTCAAGGTTTATGACAGCGAAAGGATACTGATCAAAATCAGCAAAGGGAAAAGAAAAGCCTGGGGGACAAAGTCCGAGAGGAAGCAGTCCCAGGCTTCTCAGCATGTCCTCACAACCTTGTGGTCTCATGAGACACACTTCTCCCAGCAATGATGTGTCACAAATGCATTGTAAGCCCGATCAACGGAGGGCGTCCACCTGAGCCTTACTTAGTGTCTGGAGTTTTTGACAGGAAGGGGGATGCTGAAGGGTAAGCATCAGAACTACTGACTTCAGCCTCCCAAAGGCCCACTGATACAGCAGCTCAGTGATCAGGGAGATGTAAATACTTTCAGACAGACATTCATACCAGGCAGGCTGTTCCAAAGCATCATGTATCTCTGAGGAGCCTTTGATGATGGCTGTTTCTTTGGAGGATAAAGGCTCAGTGCAAGAAAGGAAGCCTTTGCCCAGCACTTCTCCTCTAGGTCTGGCTGTCATCACAGCTGAGTGGCTCAAGGGTTCCAAGAAGAAACAGCAGCTGCAGGTCTCCCAGGATCACTGCTGAAGTACTCCATCGGCCAGAGCAAGTCACACAGCCTGCCCAGAGTCAAAGAGAAAGAAAACTCATGTTCTCTCTTCGGGGAAGGAGCAGCGATGTCCCCCCACACCACCTGCAAAAAAGACTGATGCAAAGTGATACACTTTGGGACTGGGACTGTTGCTTTAGTGATCTGCCCCACATAAATTGTTTGGAATTTGTTCCTCCGCTAGGCAAGGTTGTGATAATCATCTTTGGTCAGTCAGTAAATTTTCAGCTTTTGTGGGGAAGGAGAGTCTCAAAAAAATCACCATATTTTACATTTTAAAAATGTAAAACAGTAATGTGTTATGCACTTAGAGTTTTGTATATGTCTCCCTTGCTTTCTTAAAGTCCCCTCAAAGAATAAAGTACATGTACCTTTAAATTTTTATGGAAATTGCTAAATTGCTCCACCAGACACATTGTCAAGATGTAGCCACTTACATTGCTATTGACCCCAATAAATAAAATTATAACCTTGTTTGCATTTGATTTTTCCTGGGATAATAGCTTAAAGTCTTTCACACATTGATTGCTCACCTTCATTATTTCTATGAATGGTCTTTGGTATGGCAGTGGAACCCAAGACCTTGCACATGCCAGGCAAGTAGTCTACTACCAGGGCACATTATCAGCCCTTGAAAGCCTTCTTTTAAGAACTTTTCCTACTTTAAATTATAAGATTTATCTTTTTCATGCTATCTTTAGCGCTTTTGTATGTTTGTGTAAAATATAGGCTTGTACATGTTCATGTATGCACTTGGGGGTCATGAGCATTTGTCAGAGATCAATACCAGGTGTCTTCTTCTGTTGCTATCTCCCTTTTAAAACTTTTTACATTTATTTGTTTATCACACAGGAGTGGACTATATGTGTCGTGGCACTCATGTAGAAGTTCGAGGGCAACTTGTAGGAGCAGGTTCTTACCTTCTACCGTGTAGGTTCTGTAAGGTATAAAAGTAAGGTATTTACCCTCTAAAGACACTGCATCATGAACTACATGGAAGTTTTTAATGGAGTTCCAGAACCAATCACGGGAAGAGTGAAAGGAGAGGTAAAAAGGGGCCAGGGGAAGGGAAGAAACTGATTTTATATCCAGAGTGTTGGTAGGTGGGCTGAGGATCTGGAGGTGATTTCCTGGACCTTTGCCCAGCCCAGGAAGTGTGGCCAGGATCAGTCTTTGACTCTTTGACCTTGACAGTTCCAGAAGGGAGATACAGTCCTTCATGGCGGGACAGTCATGGCAGGTGGCAAAAACTGGAGGTGCTTTAAGTCACTGCAGACATCTGGGAGGCTCAGAAAGCTGACTGCAGACTGCAAGAGCAGATTTCTCTTGGAAGCAGAGTGGGGCTAACCAACCTCTAGGTCCACCCCTGTGACATGCCTTCCTCCAGCAAGGCTCTACCTCCCAAAGTTGCTACAACCTTCCCAAACATCAGCTAAGGATTCAAACTCATGAGCCAGTGGGGGAAAACATATTTAAAACCATGACACTCCACCGCTGACTTCTATAGGCTCATGGTCATCCTATGATGCAAATCACATTTAGTCAAATTTTAAAGGCCCCATAGACTGCATTGCTAGTCCCAACATAGTCCAAAAGGTCAAGCATGAAAACTTCTCATAATCAAAAGACAAGTTACATACTTACTTCCAACATACAATGGCACACAATAAACATACCCATTACAAAAGGGAGGAATGGGAGCATACCCAAGAAAGATAGGTCCATAACAAGACTGGAAACCAGCAGAACAAAGTCCAAATCCTATAGCTCCAAGTCCAGCCGATAAAACTCAGCTCCAGTTTCACCCCTCTAGTGGTTTCCTATAGCACACATCACTCTTTTGGCTGACTCCTCCAGTGGTATACAGCTTTCCTTGGCAGATGTCCCTATTGGTTCTGGCACAGAGAATGAGCCTTGAGGTTGCATTGCCCCAGAGAGTCTCCACTTCCCAAAGTTACCATGACCTTCCCAAATTAAGGATTCAAACACATGAGCTTGTGGGGAACAATTCAGACTCAAACCATGACAACACTGCAGGGCACATGTGGAGGTCAGAGGACAATTTCCAGAAGCTGGTTCTCTGCTTCTACCATGGGAATCAAACTCAGATTGCTACCTTGGCATGAAGGTACTTTCACCTGCTGGGCCATCTCGCAGGGCCCTAATATGAATGAAACTTAAAAATAAGTGCACTGAAGGAAGCAAGCAAGCCCTTGATACTACATAATTCAGATTATGCAAAATGTCCAAAGCAAATGTAAATACACGGAAAGTCAATTAGATGGGCTGGAGAGACAGCTCAGGTGTTAAGACTCTGCTTTGCAAGCAGAAGGTCCTGAGTTCAGTTCCTAGGTGCCATGTAAAAATGCCAATGGAAACAATGGCTGCCTGCACTTCTGGTCTTGGTGGGCAGATCCTGGGAAACCCCCAAAGCCAAGCAAAAAGGAGGTAGAAGCAATCCAGGATGATTCCTGAACTTTAGTCCTCCATAGGGACACATAGTATTCTCTGGTACACACACACACACACACACACACACACACACACACACACACACACACAGAGAGAGAGGCAGCCTGCAGGTGATTCTTTAATTGATATGGAAGACCCAGCCTGTAGTGGGTGGTACTTTATAGTGGTGGACTGAATAAAAAGAAGTGCAAAGAGGAGGAACTTGCTCTTCCTTCACTCTGTGTACTATATGGACTGTTGTGATCTGATAAAAATGGCCACAGACACGTCATGTAAAAATGGGAAATTGCTAACTGACTTCCCTAAACCAGACCCCTGGCGCCTGCAACATTCTCAAGAAAGAATAAAATTTACAACCTCCTAGAACAATGCCTGGTTACTCTTAAAACACTGTATCTGTGGCTATAAGAACAGGATATACATTGTGTACTATATGTAGCTACAAAGAACAGGATATACATTGTGTATTATATGTAGCTACAAAGAACAAGATATACATTGTGCACTGTATGTAGCTACAAAGAACAAGATATGTATTCTGTTCTATATGTATCTAAAAAGAACAGGTCTATTGCAAGATAATTCTGATAACAGCTAAATTAGCTTCTGTGATGTTGCTTGCTTTCTGCTTGTCCCCACATCTGTTACGTGACTCCACTCATTATGTGGAATGTAACTACTGCCTTTAAAAGCCCCTTTCTTAACTTTGAGGTCTCATATCTTCCCCCCCCACACACACACACATAGAAGAGAGGACCTGATCAGCTCTCATAAAGCCTCTCCATTTGTTAAAGCTGACTCCCGTGTCTGTGTGGTGAATTCCTGAGTGGCCCGATCCCACAACGTGGACTAGTCATGTGTGTCCACTGCTGGCATGTTGCTGCCTTCTTCATTCTGCTGCTGTTCT
Organism: Typhlomys cinereus; assembly: GCA_023101885.1. NCBI lineage: Eukaryota > Metazoa > Chordata > Mammalia > Rodentia > Platacanthomyidae > Typhlomys > Typhlomys cinereus. Next base: position 142,636 of record JALPQD010000305.1, on the reverse strand, counting down.
TGGCTGATGTCGGAGCTTGGCCTCTTGGACCTTGGTGCTGTTCTTCAAGGACATCTGAGCCCATTGTCTTTTGCCTGACTGCTGCTCATCATTAACAACATGGGAGCCCAGCTTCTTTGCCTTCTAGTGATTGAGACTTTCCCAGGATCCTTTGGTCTTATGAGACATTTGGTTCAAGAATTGAGTAGCTAGAGATGTCTACTTTGGAGGACACTGCTTTTATTTGTGAGTTAATTTAATAAAAAATTCTCTTTAATTCTCTCTCCATATATATATATATGCAAAGTTCAAAAATAAATACAAAATTGGAAGCACCAAGAACCCTTTCAAATAAACCCTTGCCTTAGTTTGCTTTGACTGCTAAGTATTGAGTTGAATTTCTGCATATGAATTTGGAGGGTGCATGATGGTTGCAGCCATTTTTTGTGTTGCTGATTGACAACAGGAGCCAAACAACCTAGGGAAACAAGGGGCTTGTTCTTGCTTTTGATTCTTGGTTATGCTTCATCATCATGGCAACATCAGGAGTCACAGGAAATGACCACACTACATCCTTACAAAGAACTGAGAAAGGGACATACTTTCTCTTTTGCCAGAATGCCTATATGCCCATTTGTCAAATATGCCCAAAATACTGAAACCTGCCCGGGGAAATGGTTCTATCCACTATGGGCACAGTCTTCTCACATCAATTAGATAATCTCCCACAGGCTTATTTAGGGCTGGCCTTAATCAAATAATTCTTCCTATGTACATTTAAAGGTTCAATCTTCCATTGCCAATTTGACACCTGAATCTGACTGGCACTCAGCTTATAAGATTCCTTATGGTAACTATCTCCTTTGCCCTCCTCCAGGATTAAGTACTATTTGGATTTTTAGAGTAACCATGGCTAGCTTTCATTTAAAGCTGAGTCATCTCTGTACATGTCTGAGCAGCAGTTTAATGTTATCTGTGCATGAGCTCTGTATAAAGCAAGTCGTCTGGCTCCTTCACTTACTATGATGCCCTTGAGATTCATCCACGCTATTATACATATCTGGCATTCATTCATTGCCAATGTAGGGATGTTTTGCATATTTCATGTTCATTCCAGATCCATGGGCATTTTGGTTGCTTCTGCCTAGGGCCCATTATGGACAATGTTGCTGTGTTCTAAGGTGGCCAGAGCAACAGAGACTTGCCTCCCATGCTTCATGACTCTGTCAGCGAGTGCTCAGTGTGACCCAGCTGCTCTCATCAGTGTGATGGCTGTCTGATGGCACAATGACTAACAAGATGGCACATTGACTACATAATGGCCTCTTTTCTGATATAATTGTTCAACTCTTCCGCCCGTAGATCTTCAGGGTCTTCTAGCTTTTTTCTTGTGAATTTACAGATTTCTAGGTGTTCAGGATACAAGCTCTTTGCAGCTATATGATTCATGCCAGAGTTTTAATTTTATCTTTTTATGGAGTAATTGGCCTAGCTTGGTTACTCATGGGTCACCTGTTAAATTTCCATGAACTTTTTGTGACTGTAATTTTTGTCACTCGGTGACTCCTTTAAAGGCAGTGACCTGGACAACTATGGGCAGAAGCACTTCCCAAACTGGGTATGTTGGCTCATGCTACCCTGACCACCTCTAGGGAGGATGTAGGAGTCTCACAGTGAGTTCAAAGCTAGCCTGAGCGACATAGGGAGTTCTAGGCAAGCCTGGAACTTGTGTGTATAATCCTAGCTTTCTCAAAATAGATATCAACAATCAAAACATTCTCCAGGCCAGGCTCATCTCCCACAATTGCTTTGTTTTGGATTTTGGTTTCATGTGGGTGGTAAGATGAGTTTTCCTATTTGATACTTTCTTTCAGTGTCAGACATAGTCCACATTATCTGCCAATTAAAACCTGAAACAAAGCCTGGAAAGATGGCTCAGAGATTAAACCTCTCTGCCCTACAAGCAGAAGGACCTGAGTTGAGATCCCAGATCCCATATAAAAATGCCCAGAATGGGGAGTGTGTGTGTAGAGGGGAGAGTGACAGTGAGGGGACTGCACTTCCAGCCCTGAACGATAGAGCCTGGGAAACTTCAGAGCAAAGCATACAGGATGATTCCCAAAGTCACCCTTGGGCCTCCACAGACACACACAGGGGCTTTTGATACACATGGACACACACACACACACACACACACACACACACACACACTGAGGCATATGCACAAAATAAAACTCACCTTTTGTTTTATTAAGGAGAACTTATATACAGCAAAGCATATAAAGTCAAGTAAGCTGAACTGCACCTCTAGATGTATCTTATGTATGTATATACCATGACTCATCATTCAGTTGAAGACAGAATGATTTCCAGCACCCCAAAGGATATCCTCATTCCCTTTCCTGGCTGAAACCCATGGCTAAGAGTAGCAACTCTATCCATTGTCATTGTGCATTTTGAACTTTATATAAATGAAATCATGTGGCGCATACTCTCAAGGTGTCCGATTTTTTTTTTCACTTAACATTGTGTCTGGTGCATTGAGATTTTACTGTGTCAGGAAGGTTGTTGGACACCTTGGTCACTCCCATACCTGGACGCGAGTTCTCAGTGCATTTCTGCCTGTGCAGCCCCAAGGCTTGTCGCTTCTAGCAGATCATGCTTGACAAACACACTGTGGTCTGTCTCTGCTCAAGCAAAATTTGCCTTTGGCAGCAGTTCCTCACATACTCTGCCACTGTGTTCCATTCCCTGGCCCTTGGCATTTTGAGACAAAGCTCTTGTTTTGTAGCCCAGAAAGCTCCCAGTCTTCCTGCCTCCATCTCACAAAGTGCTGAAATTAATAGGCCTGCACCCCCATGACTCACTTGGTATTTTGTATGTTTTGTATTCTTTTAGGAAATTTCCTTTTCATTCATTCATTTGCATCTATGTATGTGTGTGGTTTGTATACACACGTGTTTGTTTGCTCGCTTGCTTTTACCCAGGTTATTGTTATGTAGCCCAGGCCTCCAAGTATGTCATTCACCAGCCTCCACCTCTCAAATACAGAGTTTTGTTTAGTAAACACAATTTCTGCAGAAGACAGAAGATAGACTGGGGTCTGGTGGGGTAGCTCAATGGTTAAGGTGTCTGCTCGCAGAACCAAAGAACTGGCTTAGATCCCTTGGACCCCATGGGATGGAAGGAGAGAACTGTCTTTTGGAAGTTGCTCTCTGACCTCTACCTGTGCTCCATGCCAGGCATGTGGGCACCCTCTCTGTCTGCCTGTGTCACACATAAATAAAATATTTCTGAAAAAAAAAAGAAAAAAAAGAAGAAGAGAGTTCTTGCCAGGGAAGGCAAAGCAGCTTCAGAACACAAGGACTGGCAGCATCATGACTAGCCCAGTATTTTCAAGCGGTGCCTTTCAGCCTTCTGCTAATGTCCCATCACTGAGATATCAGCCCTTCTCCACATCAGCCAGAGGGTTTGGACAGAGCACAAACACATCATATGTTACACACATCTTGCAATGGGAACTGTCAAATGTTGCAATCAACATTGCCGCAGTCTCGCTACTGACATGCTTCCAAAAGATTTTTCAAACAAAACCCCACCACAGACCTGGAACAAAATCTACAGCCTAGAAAAATGCATCTCCTGTTTCTCACGCAGATTGAAACACTGGAGTGTGGCTAGAGGCCAGCTCAAGGGACATTCTTTGGGCTTGTTCCACCAATGCTCCCAATGTAGCAACAGATTTACAAGTCTGAGTGTAGAAAGAGGGAAGCCCCCTTGGAGCCAAGGGATTTTGCTTCCCCCAGGGAAATTTCCAGCTCTGACACCCTTGTAAGATTCTACTGTAGCAGACAGATTGTACTAGGGTGTTGGAGCTGGAGATTTCCCTAGAGGAGAAAAATTGATGGGGAAAAAAAAACCCTGAAAAATGCAAAGTCAAGCTTGCTCGCAAGAGGGAAAGGGAAGGAAGTGTAGGCTGGAAGCACGAAGGCATGGGGATTTCTAGTTGCACACCTTTGCCTGCAGGCAAGACAAGTGCACCCTATACCTGCTGTCCTTCCTAAGGGATGATACCCACTTAAACCTGTGTCTCCTCCATTTTTTGGAAGGATTTTTCTACTCTATGTCCCAAGATAGAAAATTTAAATCATTCTCCATTCCTCTCACTGCCCTATCCTTCACATCCAGCCCCCAACCAAAGCTGAGTGATTCTTTCATGTTGTTGCATTAATATCTCTCTTTCTCTGTTTCATGCTCCTTCTCTCTCTCTATCTCTTTCTCTCTGTCCTCTTTCCCTTTATGTATGTTTCTCCATTCCCCTCTCTGTCTATCTCATTTTCCCTCTGCCTCTGTGTGTGTCTGTCTGTTTCTTTCTGTCCCCCTTTCCCTCTCTCTCTCTCTCTCTCTCTCTCTCTCTCTCTCTCTCTCTCTCTGCCTCACTCCATAACCCAGGCTGCCCTGAAAGTTGCTATAAAGCTCGAAATATTCTCAAACTCATGGTGCTACTATCTCTCTACTTGAAGGCTGGGATTCAAAGCATGTACCACCATGCCTGGCTATTTTTAAATACATTTTACTGTATTGCTAGGGATGGAAAACAGTCTTATGGACACTAGGCCAGCACTCTATCACAGAACTCATCCTTCACTGGTGTGTGTGTGTGTGTGTGTGTGTGTGTGTGTGTGTGTGTGTGTGACAGAGAGAGAGAGATTTCTGAGACAGGGTCTAATTACATTGCTCAAGTTGGCCTTGAACTCTGAATCCTTCTTCCCCGACTTCTGCAGAGTTGGGATTATATTGTAGATGTGTTCTACCACACCCAGTCTTTAGTTAATTGTCATCGAGTATGTTTCAAATGTGCCACATCATGCTTTTGTTGCTGTTGCTGTTTTTGTTGTGCTGAGGATGGAATCCAGGGCTTCATCCATGTTGAGCTAGTGCTGTTTACCACTGAGCTGTATCCCAGTTCATGCTGTTTTGATGTGTATGCACATAGTAGTGAACTGATTACCGCAGTCTAGTCAATTAGTACATCCATTATCCCACATCAATCATTTGTATGTGTTGGGCTGGGGGGAGGGGAACAAGAACTCCTGAAACCCACTGTTGTCAAATTACTATTAAACAATACAATTGATTACCTCTATTGTTTATGCTGTGCATTACATCTCTATACTTATTGATATAGAATAATAACTTTTGCTTGTATGTGTGTATATATGTGCATGTACCTGTGTGCACATGAATGTAGAGGTCCCGAGTTGCCATTGTAGGTGTCTTCTTGCTGCTTAATTTACTCATTGAATCTCAGCTAGGCTAGCTAGTAGCTTGCCTTGGGATTTCTGTCCTTGCCTGCAGCGTGCTAGGATCACAGGCAGGTCCCCATGCCTGCTTGGCTCTTACTGGAAGGGGTGTCTGGGAATCTGAATTTTGATCCTCATACTTGTATGACGAGGGCCTTATTCACTGAGCCATCTCCCCAGTCCAATGACAAGGTTTTTTTTTCTTATGATCTATCATTTCAACCGTTGGAATGACTGTTCTCGAAAAGACCAAAGAGATCAAGTGCTGATGAGGACATAGAAAAAAAGGAAACATTTACACACTGTCATCAAGGAAGGAAATTAGCATGGTCACTATGGAAATCAGGTATGGAAGGTTAACAACAAAATCAAAAATATAGTCATGATGCGATCAGCAATTTCTTCTCTTTTTTGGCTATAGATGTCAACAGAACTGATACTACCATCTCAGAGACATGTGTGGTCCCATGTTCAGCTCAGCATTATTCACACAAACTAAGATATGAAAATAACCCAAATATTCAGTAGGGGATCAGTGTGGGAAGAAAATGTACCACATATATGTGTGTGCACGCAGGTATGTGTGTGTGTGTATGTGTGCACATGCCTGTCTCTGCATCCCTAGCACTGAGATCAAAAGTACACACCATGCCCAGCTTTTATGTGGGTGCTGGGGATCAAACTCAAGTCGTCATACTTCCACGCAACCTTTGCCAGCTGAGCCATCTTTCTAGCCCCTGTAGTGTCCTTTTCAAACCCGTTTATTCAATACTACTCTGAATATCCCATGCAGTTATTTTATTAATTTATGTGACAGGGCTATGCTTTATAGTCCAGTTTAGACTTGAACTCAACACCCTGCTGCCTCAGCCTCCAAATGCTGAGTTTCCAGACATGTACCCTTTGCTTTTTTGCTGAGTGATGAGTTCTTTGTAGCCTTTGAACCCCAAATCCTTATCATATTTGCAAATCCTTTTGCCCAATCTGTATATTGCCTTTTCACTTTACTTTTGGTATCAAAATACAAAAGTTGTTTGGCTTTATCAACTTTTGATGCAACTCATGTTGCCTACTGTTTCCTTTAGTCACTTGTGCTTTAGAGAAACCATCACTAAGTTTAATGATCACAGACTTACATGCACCTTCATCTCCTACCAATAACTTATGTTCGAGTCTTTGATCCATTTTGAATGAATTCTTGTTCCTGCTATGAGGCAGGTTCCAAATGCATTCCTTTGCATGATGACAACAAGTTGTTTCAGTACTGTTTGTTAAAAAGATTATTTCCTCCATGGACTGATATTGACATATTTGTTGAAATGAATTTGCCATAGATATGTGAGTTTGCTGAAGAGGAGTTTGGTTTTGTTTTGAGACAAAGTCTCCCTGTGGAGGCTAGCCTTAAATTCAGGCTTCTCCTGCCTCAGCTCCCTGCATGCTGACAGTATGGTCTTAATCATTTTCATTTCACTGACATGTTTACCTCAGGCCAGTATACCAGTCTTGATTGACATAGCTTTGTAGAGATCTAGAAATTCGAGCCTTCTAGCTCTTCGTTTAAGACCTTTTGCTTAGGGCTGGCTCTTCTCTTGTTAGTCAACTTAAACCCAGACATCAGAATCAGGAAGCCCTGCCTAAAATCTGGGCCTATTGAGGCCCAGGTAGAATTGTGCCAGTCGGAGGTCACCTTGAGTTGTACTAAAAACTGTATCTTTAAAAAAAAAATCATAAACTAAGTTAATTAAAGTTAAGCCCTGATGGACAAGGTTGGCAGGTTCTAAGTGCTCTGCCACTTGATCAAACAGCAGCCCAGAAGCATCTGGCACAAGGTTCCAGAACCAACTCTCCTTCTGTTTTTCTGGCTGAAATGTTGGCCTGGCAGGCTTTTGGGCTCTCTATACTTGGCCTTTTTGATGGCATCACTCCACTTAATGTTAGCTCAGATCAGTGGTTGGTGAGGCCGGTACTTCAACTCTGATTACAATCAACCAATACCACACAGGCTCAGTATCTCACAGATTGAGGACGGTCCACTGATTTGGGAAAAGACTGATTAAGAAACTATTACTGAAAAATGAGTGCATCTAACTCCCCAACAAAGTTTGTGAGAGGGCACAGAGCAGACAGAATAGTCACTGCATTATAGTCTTTTTCTTTCCAAAGAATAAAACTCATCCAAGAACAGGATAAGGGGATTGGGATGGAGAGCGTAGAGGAAGTAGGTGTGCTTTCAATTACAAAAAATGTTAACAGGTTGGTACTGGAAGAATCAGAATGACTAGAAAGCAGGCTAAGCCTAAATTGTAGGTGCTAACATGGAATGTCTAGTATCTCAGAAGCAGAGTAGCATCCATTTGAGCTCTTGCTATTCTATTTGGCTGCTGGAAAAGTCATAGAGACATCCCCTGTCTGAGTCTCTGCCCTCCCATGGGTGGTATGTCCACTTCGAGCAGATTAAGGAGCCAGCACTCCGACATAAGCTGCTCTCATGGGCTTCCCGTTTGAGACTGGCCCTGGCTCATGCATCTTGGCCTTTATGTAGTATAGTGGGAAGCAGAAACAATAGTTTCTGTCTAGAATGCCAGGCAACAAGGGCATGGCTGAAGCAAGGGGAACCATTCTGGAACAAGCACCTCTGCGCAAACCTCACAAACTAAGGGTATTTTAATGAGTGGGAGAATTGAAGAGGACAAACCACTCTGATGTGATAGGGAATAGAGATGGGGTTGTGACAATGACTTATATCCCTCTAGGACCTGATATACCAGGTCCCCAAATGCCCAAAAATTATATTTAAAAAAATGCTTCCTCTTTAACTATCAAGTCACAACATGCTTGTGAGCCCCCAAACAGGTATATCCAAGTATTAATAAGGGGTCCAGAAGTCTGCATTTTGTATGGAACATATCAAGTGTCCTCGGCAGTACCATTTGCCAGTGGCCTTATGCCTCCATCCCAACCCAAATGGTGTGGCAGCCACTAACCTAAACACTGTGACAAACCCAAGCTTCTTATCTACATCCCAGTGATGCCCCTTCTGGGTCGGCTATGTAGTTGCCCTTGGGTAACCCATCACGGTGCCTGCAATCTTCAGAGTATAAAAATGAGTCATGTCCCCTATCTACCACCCCAAACTATAGCGCCTATAGGCCTACAGCCTATAGCTGTAGCTGTTCTGACTGGGAATATAATCCCTTGTGTCCCATGTGGACCTGGTTAAGGGGTGAATGTGGCTAGAAGTTTTACTGGCACACCCTGCAAGGTTTTCTGCTTTTTAGCAACACACTTGGCCCCCTCAAATTAGGCATGCCAGGATTAAAACCTGGCTTGCCCTCAGCTTGCTAACTGCTTGCCTTTGCGCACTTCCCAGCATGTACCTTACCTAAGGTGTCATCTTGGCTCACATATTCCACTTAGACCAACCATACCCTAAGGTCACACACCAACAAAACCATGCAGTCCCTTTGAAGTATCCCTTCCATCTCAGTCCAAAGCTTGAAGAGAAAGAAGACACATCTCTGAACTCTAAAGGGGTGGGTTACTTTACCAAGACTGAGGTGATTCAGAAACTTGGGCTGCTGTGATGCAGAACAGTTTTAAAAATGTAATACTGTTTATTTAACTTCAAAAACATTTGCATTCTAAACATACAAAAAATAACAGAATGTTGCAAAGTGTGTTTAAGTGCAGAGGGTTCTTGAACTTTGATTGAAGCAGTAGTTCTTTGCGTTGCTGACAATGACTTCTACAGTTTGTTGAGAAAGAGCTTAAAAATCTACCGCACTTAACTAAAAGAAAGAAAAAAAATCCAAACACTTCTCATGCCAGCTGACCCCCCCGCCCCCTTTTTTCCACAACTAAGAATGTCAGCAGAATGCTATGTCACTATATACAAAAACAAGACAACCTGAAGCTAAATGGATGCCCACTGCAGTACCAACAGGGCCAGCTTCACCGTGCACACCCTGAGCTACGGCCCCTCCGAAAGGCATCCGCCCCCTCCCCAGCCTCCAGCCAAGCACGGAGCATCAAGAATTTGTCTCGGTTGTTTTGTTCTCTTTACAAACTATAGATATGTACAGTTGCCAACTCAGGATTTCTAGCCAATAACCATAGAGTTCACACCACCTTACAAGTTGAAACGAAATGCCAGGAACATCTTCAAATGCCTTATCACACCAAGAGCAAAGTGCACGGAGTGAGGAGAACGCCGGTGCCTTTTTCTTTTAAAAATGTTTGGAAATATGTACAACTTTGATACAGTTTCAGGGCGTTCCCGACACCCATGGCCACGTTATGTAAACCACTGACACTTTGAGAGACTACAATATGATCGTGATCGGATTTTGTAATTAAACCTAATGCGGGCAACAGACACGGCTCGAATTAGAGATGTGTCAATCATGACGCTCCCCTACTCTAAGGTATTCACAAGGAGACAAACAGTTTTTATTCATCCTCTTCTTCCTCCTCCTCTTCTTCCTCCTCCTCCTCCTCTTCCTCCTCCTCTTCAACCTTTTTCCGGGCAACTTTTGCAGAACCCTTGGCGCCATCAAACTTCCCTTTAGACTTATAGTCAGCAACATCCTGGAAGAGACAGGGACACAGTGGAAATGAGTGGCTAAGTTCTCTGGAAGTTCTGTGAGCAAAAGGTAGAAGCAGCAAGCTGTCTCATGTAAGAAAGCAGGAATTGATCACAAATGAATCACCATCATGGCCCATAAACAAAATCTGTTTCTTCCTCATTCCAACTCCCACTTAAGGCATGTTACTGACACTCCATCTTTCTTCCTCTCCTAAGAGATTGGAGACAGGGGTGCAGTTCAGTGAAAAGTGCTTGTTGAACAGGAGGCAGTGGATTTACTTCATACACTTTGTCAGTCTCAAGGACCCTCCCATGCTGTGTAAAGCCACTTTGGCTAGGCCCTACAGCTATCAGCTGCCCCGCCCCCCACTCACCTTTTCATACTTCTCCTTCAGCTTCGCAGCCTTGGTGATGTACGGTTGCTTTTCACCGTCACTCAAATTATTCCACATCTCACCCAGTTTCTTTGCCACATCGCCAATAGAGATGCCAGGGTTAGTAGATTTGATCTTCGGACGGAATTCTGAGCAGAACAGGAAAAATCCAGATCTTGGGGGAGAAGATGGTATCAATTAGACGAGAAACCACAAAAAAAAACCCCAAACTTTTAAGTTAAACTTGCCCGAGTCTGCATAGTTTGTTTTATCTTTTCTATGGGGGGGAGGGAACACACGATGCAAGGCTGGCCTGGACAATCCTGTAGTCTCTGCTTTCTCGTGTTGGGATTACAGGTATATGGGGCCATGCTCTACCCTAAATGCATTCTTGACATCTTTGAAGCATAGAAAACGCCACATGCAATGTTTTCCAGTTATAGCAGCTAGACTGTTTACAATGTTCCTGTTATGTAATGTAAAATAATGTAATTATGGAGGTTCCTCCTACCTTTTAGTTTCTGGGTAAGAGATGAAGAATATGTCTAAGAACTCTGGCACCCACAACTAGGGTTTGTCCTTCCAAGTGGATCGGCCAACAACAGGCAACCTCTGCACATGTGCAGAAATACACAAAGTACCCGCAGGCACCTCAACCTTACCGCACTGAAAGTTCGAAGCACAGAATGTTCTGAAGAAGTATCTTTGCCGTATTTTACACAGCAGCCTTCAAAACCTTTTCCAAGAAAAAAAGCAAGGTTTTTCACTGCCTGTGTTCTCTAGTCACTTACGGTGGTCTCTTAGGAGCATTAGGGTCCTTTTTCTTCTTCCCTCCTTTAGCTGGTCCATAATCTTTCATTTCCCGATCGTAGCGTACCTTATCGGCCTTGGCCATTTCATCAAACTTGGACTTTTCTTTGCCAGACATTGTCTGCAAAGAGCAGAACCTGTTAAATCGCTCCATGGGGTGAGCACATATGTGCCCGATTGTTCCATAATGTAAGCAGCAACTGGAGGACCATGTGCAAGAACTGAAGAAGGCCCCAGAGTTAAACCACTGTAGCATCACATATATGACAGTGCACATACATTCTAAAGATAGGCTCAAGTTAAGTCTAAATAGAGGGAAACAAAACAGCCAGTCACTTGGGAGTGACTCTGAAAGTAACTACTGCCCCATCCAAAATCTAAGTAAGACTGGCATACCTTCCACCTCTCGGAACACTTCTTAGAAAACTCCGCAAAATTCACAGGAACCTCTGGGTTTTTCTTCTTGTGCTCTTCTCTGCAAGTCTGCACGAAGAAGGCATAAGCAGACATCTTGCCCTTTGGTTTCTTGGGGTCACCTTTAGCCATCCTGACTGTGATGGGGGAAGAGGAGACAAAGAAAAAAATATGAGGAGTGGATGAAAAGTAAAGATGCACGAAAGGCAATGCCACATGCATTTTCTGGGAAGGGATCTTTCTTCCTTCCGTGCCTGACAATCACTAGCAGAAGGCATAGAAGGAAATCAGTCTCACTATGTCTTGTCATTTAACTTTTGATCAGCATGAAGTGCACTGCCTTCTGAGTTACTTCTTCCCAGTGCTCATCAAGTTTTTCGGATGGGGAAGACGCTCTTAAGTGGGATGCTGAGCATTTCCCGTTATTGAAGTACCACTAGTTTGGAAACTACGACGCCAAATGGGAAGCACAATTGAGAAAGCACATTTGCAGATGATAGACTTAATCACAGGGATGGCTCATCCTTCTTTTTACATCTAAACGACATCCAAGCCAAAAAAAGGGGGGTGCAGGTGTAAAAGGATACTATTGCTGATGCCATTCGGCTTATTTAAAAAAAATGTCTTTCAGAACTGGGGTGATAGAAAGAGCGAGCAGGTATCTCTCCGTGTTAGTTGAAATCCATCACTTTGTCGCGATGTGAAGGGGGAGGGGATATCAAAAGGCCTAGTCTCCCCCTTGGGTAACGCAGAAATGCAGGTCCAGCCGGGAACACTTTCTCCAAAGTTTCCAAATCAAAATGCAGCTGTGGCATGTCATCGTCCCTGTCCCCCCCCCCGCTTCCCGCCATCTTTTCCTTTTCTCACACCCAAGGTCATCACATAAAACTAAAGGGTTCCCCTTGATAGCGACGGTCCGCGGGGCCGCATCCTAGCTGCGACACGGCAGCCCGGGTGGGGCGGGGACCCGGCACCGGGAGTCCCGAGCCGCGGCGGGCATCCCGACTCGGATCACGCACCGGGTTCTCCGGACAACCATAATTCACCTTCCATTTTGTCCAAGGCCTCGGGATGAAAGAAAGTACCTGTGAAATCCCCCGCTGCCACCCCCGGGGAGCGCGCGGGCTCGGGGGCGGCGGCGGCGCGCGGGGGGTCCGTGGGGCCGGGCCGGCGACAGTCGTGGCCGTGGCGGCCGCCGCGCCTCCGAGCTCCGCTCGCTAAAATGGCTGATCCGCGCGCGGCCGGCGCAGGCGGCGGCGGCGGCGAACAAAGCGGCCCGGGCCCCGCCACCGTCGCCCGCTCGCCGGCCCCCACCCCGCCCCGCCCCGCCCCGCGCCGGCCGCCCGAGGGCGCGGGGCCGCCAGCCGGCCCTCCCCGCCCCCCGACGCGGGGCGCACTCCTTGGGATAACAAAGGCGCCCGTGCAGCCATGACGCTCCGCGAGCCGGGGCCCGCGGCGGCGCCCCCGGCCCTGCACGTCGTCGGCCCGGGACCTAGGGCCCGCCGCCTGGCCGCACCGGGGCCCCGCACCGCGGCAGCCACGCTCCTCCTGCGGCGGCGGCCGAGCGACACCTGCCCCCCCAGCCCTGGGCGCTCCGCGACGGCCATGTTCCTGCCGAGCCCCCGGCGCAGCCCGCACGCCCCCCACCCCCCGCCGACCGAACCCGCCGGCGAAGTTTGCCCGCGTCGCAGCCCCCGGCCGGCCGCCCGCTCCCTGCGGAGTCCGTCCGGGGCCGGGGTGCGTCCGGTCCCCTTTCCACCGCTGCCTCCCGCCCCGCGCTGGGACGCGCGCGCCGCCGCAGCCCGCAACCCGCAGCCGCCCCTCAGCTCGCCGCGCCGCCGCAGCTGCGGAACATCTGGCTCGGGGGCTCGTTCAGCCCCCGGGGCTGCTGGCCCCGGAGGCAGCCGCCGCGGGGCTCCGCGGCTAGGGCCGAGACGCGGGAGCGGGGAGCTCGGGCGAAGGCATCCGAAAAGTTGCAACACCTGAATCGCTCCTTCGTGCCCGGCCACCGAGCCAGAGGGAGGGCGGAGAGGCGGCCAGCGTGCGGGAGCCGAGGCAGGCGGCGGCGGGCGCGCTCGCGGAGGCGCGGGCCGGAAAGTTGTGCGGGCGCCGCTGCGGCTGCAGAAGCGGCGGCGGCGGGCGCGGGCGGTGCGAAACGTACCTGTATTGTTCGCTAGTCTGGGCAGCGCAGGGCACGACGCGCGGCTCAGCGCTCCCCAGCCTCGCGCTAGCTGCTTCCACGAGAGCCGCCTGATTGGCCAGCGGGCTCCGCCGTTTAAAACAACCTCCTCGCCCGACCATTGGCTGTGAGCCTCATGCATATTAAGTAGGTGCCCATGCCCATTGGGCACGGCCTCTGGGATCATTCATTCAAACAGAACATCCCGCGGGCGCCGGCTTCCGAGGTGAAACCGAAGGACTGTCTTTCCTCTTGCCCACCTCCCGTGCCGCCCTCCCCGAACCGAGCCGCGCCCTCCAAGGACTTCGGGGAGGTGGCCTGGCGATTCCCGGAGGCCCCGGCCCCTGGCGTGGGAAAGCGAGGTCGTGCCGGGAGGCACTGCCCTCTGTCCCTGCCGCGCGGCACCCCGGCCACTCCTCGCCCTGGACCCTGCCCCAGGAAACCTCCCCGGACCTAGCTGCGAGGGTCCACGGCCCTCCCTCCATCCAGTTCCACCCGCAGCGATGCCGCTGGAGCCTGGCTGGCAGGTCCGCACTCGGTTGTCCAACCCCGAGTCGCTGCATCCTCGTGGAGATCGGCAGCTTTCGACGCCTACTCGAAAGAAGCCTGGTTCTGCACTAGCCGTTCGCATTCAAACGCGCTCTTTTCCAATCATGGCTGGAAACTCTGTGTTAGCGTCTACAATTGTGGAAACCAGAGTCGGAGGGGAGGGAGTAGGCTAGTTATAGGAGAAAAAAAAAAAAAAAAAAACCAAAACAAAACAAAAACCGGAATCTGACAAGAGCCAGAAGAGAGGTGAGAAATGGTCGTTTTGTGCGCGCAGAGAGTGAGGCTAGAGTTTGCCCCCTTCCAGCACTAGGTTAGAACAGCATGCTCTCCCTGCTGACCCCCTTCTTCCCCCCCCCCCCGTCAGAACAAACACATTGACTTGGCCTTAAGTTTTTGCTCCTGGCTGATGGTGTGGCCCTTTTTTGATCGGATCAAAGATTTTCAAAGACTTGACTGGGGGTAGTGTCACCTGTCCTGGAGATTGGGAAATTTGTGGGAATTTGGCCTGCCTAGATGAGGAGTGGCAGGTATTGCTAAGAAGGGCTGATCATGGAGTACTCAGCACTGGACAAGGCAGCCATCTAGGAGGCGATCTTCCCTCCTCCCCCGGTGGCATCCATGTTGCTTGAAAAGCATCCCAGAGGACTGGGGGATGGGGGGGCAGCTCAGCATACAGAGGCCCTGGTTTCAGTAACTGCCTACCCATCAAGAAGTATCAACAGGCCCCTGCGACCTTCAGCTATCCCAATCTTCCCGTAAAAGGTGGAAGAAATGGTACATTTTGAAGGTTGAAATGTGGTGGCAATAATACCTTAGGGTCACCGTTCCATTTATGATCTGATTCCTCACCCTTCTTATGACCAAGTAGATCGTTTCTCAGGGACCCACCCGTGGGGGAGGATTCCTGCCCCCACCCCAGAGAAGAATGGGGATTCCGTGTAATCTGACCACCTCTCAATCAATACATCTTGCCCTCTCATGGTTGCCAGGTATACCCAGAGAGTCAGACTAGACTCTAAGGATACATTCAGCATTCGTTCAGCATCCTGGCCATACTGGGCAGCTCCACTTAGCACTCCCAAAAGCAAGAGATTGGTGGTCTCACCAAAGAAAAGGGAGCCTGTTCACCACCCACACAGGGAATGCTGCCAAGAAGCCCACCCCAAGACCCTTCTTTCCCCCACCAGGCTGGTCTCTTCTCTCTCTGTATACTCACTTTTGAAGAGCAGCGGTCTGTCCTTGTCATTCACAGGGATGATTTCCATCTCTGCTCCAAGGAAAGCGACTGCTCCTTACACTGAGCTTAAGCTCCACCCCCACACCCCAACGTCAGATTGTGCTCATCAGAACCTTGAGCACCGAGACTCTAACATCACTAAGAGTGTCAGAAGACTGAGTGGGTGGTGCACAGCTACAATTCCAGAACTTGGGAGCCAAGTCAGGAGGATTGCTATTGGTTTGAGGCCAGTCTGGGCTACTTCATCTCAAAAAGCAAAACCATAAAAGTGTTAGATGTGAAAGTGACAGTTACAGTTCCCTACCCCAACCCCATCCAACACACACCATGCTAAGTGTCCACAACCTTTTCCAGCTCCCCCCCCCCGTAGATTCCTTCAGCCCTTCCCCATGGGCCTCCTTTCCTTCGGTGCAGCATACCAGAGCATAGGCCGTGACCTGGTATGTTCCCACCCTACCAACACTTTCATAATCCAAACCCATCTATTAAATCCCCAGTAATGGCCAAACAGAGAAATGCATGCCTATAATTGGTATTTAGAAAGTTGAGACTTAATGATCTTGTTGGAGGCCAGCCTGGGTTGGCTGCACAGTAAGACCCTGTCTCAAAAAAAAATAAAAAGTGTGCCTACTAATGAATAACAGGAAGGACATAAGGAAGGGACATGATTGGCTTTGGGCTCTGTCAGTGACTTCCTGGTAAGCACTTTGACATGTCACATACATCATCTCTCCCAAAGACAGGATGCTGATCTCAGGAAATCCAAGCTGGTGGGCCTCTGCAGTGCAGCAAAGAAGCAGTCGGTACTCACCAACTCAGGGGTGGGGAGCACTGTGGAAAGAGCACCCAGTCAGCCGGGTATGTGAGCAACTGGCCAGGGAGAGGGAGAGCACTAGAGGCCCGTCAATCAGCTCTGAGTTCTAGAACCAGGCAAGGCCTATCCACAAAGGACAACCACAAACAGAATCCCTTAAGCTGCTTGGCTGCCTAGAGAAGTTATGAAAACATCAAAAGTAAATATGAAATGGGATGAAGTGTGGCCAATGTTATTTAAAGAGGTTTCCAGGCCCCATTGGTTGAAGGCCCCCAAAAGATTAAGCAGAAGCCTCGTCATTCAGTAAAAGTGAACCCCTAGGCCTGTGGCACACTCAACACCCCCCCCTCCATACACAGGCCCTAATGTCTTCAGTTGGGTACCCAGGGCTTCAATGACACTTTCCAGACCACCAACTGGGTCAACTTGAGGAGTCAGTAAAGCCCTACATAGTGGCATGCTCCTGTAATCTCAGCTCCTGGAAGGCCAAGATTGGAGGAGGTGGAGTTTGGGGCTAACTGGCTTGGTAGCAAGACTCTATCTCCAAAAATTAAAAAAAAAAATGAGCTGGAGAGATAGCTCAGGGTTAAGTGTCTGCCTCGAAAGCAGAAGGTCCTGGGTTCAAATTCTAGGTCCCATTTAAACAAAAAAACACGCCAGATGGAAATGGTAGTGGCATGCCCTTCTAGCCCTTGTGGTGGAGTCTGGGAATCCCAGAGCCAAGTAAAAAGAAGGTAGAAGCAATCCTGGATGATTCCCAAAGTCACCCTTGGTCCTCCATAGGGACACACAGTGCTCTCTGACACACACACACACACACACACACACACACACACACACACACACACACACAATATTTTTTTTAGTCAATTGGGGCTCACAGGTAAAGTGCATAGATTATTTTAGACTCTGAATTCCGCTCCTGGCCTGATAAAGAAAATCCAGGAAAAATGTCATTGGGAGTTGCTCTCCAGGGCAGGACTGGACTGAGCTGGAACTGATGGATCCTTTGGAAAGTATCAAGGCTGCTGCAAAGACCTCCAATGGAGCCAAATCTTTCAACAGAGCCTTTATAATCATTCCAGATGTGGACAGGCGAGGTTTTGGATTGATGGCCTCCAGGTCTTCTTGCCTTTGCTCCATTCTGCACCCCTAAATGACCCAGCATTACCCAGTGTCTCCCCTCGCCTTGTCTGGTATTGCCCATGCCCTCAGGCCTGGTGCCTTGGCACACTCTCTCTCCTCCCCTTCTGCCTTTCCCTGCAGGTAACATGTGTTGGGAGGTGGTTGGGGGCTTTTATAAGAGGTGTGCACCACTGGGAAGACTTGGCAGCTTTCCAGCTAGGCCTCCTGGGACCCCACAGGATCAGAGGCCAGTCCAAGTCCCCACAAGGGTCAGACTGAAAGCCAGTTGTGGGCACTATACGGCCTTTGGTGAGCTGGCCAGAGTAGTCACCACCCTCTGGGATTGGCCTAAGAGAAGTCTGCAGGGGACTAGGTGGGTGGGGAGGGTCTGGATCTCCTGCCCCACGGCCCAGTTCAGGACTGATAGTCTCCTGGGATTTGTCAGTTGAGAACCGGCCAAGTCTTGAGCCCTGGGGCCCTGTGCAGTTCATCCCACAGCTTTGCCTAAGGTGGTTGGGGCAGTTCCTTGCCCTCATTTCAGACTGCGCTGAGATGCTTGCCCTGGGACCACCCTAAAAGAGCACCCCACCAGAAGTCCTGGTTATTTTGTTCAACCCGGTGCTCTTGAGTGGCACAAGGTCCCATGAACCCTCCTAGGGTCCCTTTCATATGGATGGGAAAACCAAGCAGAAGTCAGTCTGCATCAGAAACTTGCCTGGCATTAAGCCATCTGAGCCAGGACTGGGCTAGATGCAAATCTAAAAAAGTCTGAGGTCCAGTGGCAGGCCAGGTAAGACAAGACCAGGACTTCGGGAAAATAAAACCAATGGGACCTTGGCCTTCTACACATAGGACCTGGCAGAACTCCAGGGCCCTTCTGGGGGAAAAACAGAAAAGGCAAGGGGGCTCTGTCATAGGGTCTCTCCCACTGGCAATTCCATTCCCAGAATAGTCCCTCCCTAGGTGAGCTAGCTGAGGCTCCCCAAGACCCACATCCATCCAGAGCACATATACTGGCCGCAGGGGAGCAGGTTTCCATGAACAGTGTTTTGTATTACAGTACTGGGGATTGAACTGATGACCTCAAACATGCTAAACAAGCATTCTAATGCTGAGCTATATATCTCAGGCCTTGTTTTGTTTTGAGACAAGTGCAAACTGGCCTCAAAGTTGTCATCCTCCTGCCTCAGCTTCCCAAGTACTGGGATTCCAGGTACATTCCTCACAGTTTGGACGTACTGGCTAGAGTGGCAGCCCTTCTGGGTCGGCCTGATTCTGACTCTTAAAGGAGGTACCAGGAAGAGTCCCTCACCCCTTGAAGCAAAAGGGTTTCTGTACTGGGGTCAGGGGAGTTGACATTTTGTCCTTCAAAAGGGAAATGGAAGCCAGGCAGGCTCTTTACAAGTCTGGAATGTCAGATTTTGCACTCAGGAGGTAGCAGGAGGATCAGGAATTCAAGTGTAGTCTCAGCTGCATATCTGCTTAGCTAGTGTGGGTGACATGTTCTGTCTTAGGAAAGCATTTGGAGGACTAGAGAGATGGCTGAGAGGTTAAGACTCTGCCTTACAAACAGAAGGTTCTGAGTTCGAATTTCAGGTCCTACGTTTAAAAAAAAAGTCAGGTGAAAAATGTTGTCAGCCCAAGTAAAAAGGAGATAAAAGTAATCCAGGATGATTCCCAAAGTCACCCTTGGCCCTCCTTAGGGATACACAAACTAAACTAAATTAAATTAAACTAAACTAAACTCTGATACACAAACTAAATAAATAAGTAAATAAAAAATTTTTTAAAAAGTATAAGGAGCGAGTGCCTTCCTCCCTGGCCCTCCAAGCAAAGCAAAACAATCTGAAAGGCAGTCTTGCAAGGACCCTTTGTCTTGAAGCCAGCAGGTTGAAAGGGGACCTCGACCAGTGCTTGTCAAGGGATTGTGTGAGCCCAGTGAGCAGGTGGCCCGGCTAAATCCAAGCCCAGGTCTCTGCCCGGGACCCCATCAAGATCCTACTACCTCAGCGGAAATGCCAGTTCTTATGACAGTCCTCAATGTCAACCCCACCCAGCACAACTCTGATGCTATTTCCATTCCCCCCTCAGCAATAGGACCAGAAGACAGGCTCTGCATGTCCAAGGTGCATTTCCTCACCTACTGTAGCTCTTTGCTCAAACATCACCTTCCCTGGCTACCCCCTGCCCAGCATTACCTTCCCTGCCTGTGACTTTGGTTCCTAACACCACTTGCTGACCCTCGGAGAGAGGGGGCTTTGTTTGACAAGGTCTCATGTACTCAGGCTGCTTCTCCTGTCTCCGAGTACCAATTGCTGGGAATATAGGGCTGTACTTGTTATTTCTTTCAAATCGAAACACTCCTTCCTGGAGGGACGTGGGAGGTTCAGGAGACTGGACAAGGGAGACTTATAAGGCTGGCAAGTTAACAAAGTGGTGAGATTGTTAGACCTCCTCCTCAAGGACATTCGGGTGGTAAACGAGGTGATTCTGTTGGCCCTGCCTGCAAGGTCTTTGAGAATCTCCAGGTTGGGGTGGGCATCTCAGTGATGCAGCTGCTTTTGAGTCACCCACCCGTGCTTCTGTAAGGAACCCCAATAAACTGCTTGGTTTATTAAGCGAGACTTCAGTGGCGTTTTTTTTTTAATTTGCTTTGTCATCATCGTGCCCTATCTGGTCACATGTCCCCATGAAAAACCACACGCCATAACATAGATATAAAACCACAGGAAGACTCTTCAAGATTTTGGTTTGTCCAGATTCCTCCTGTACCCCCATCTCCAGCACACCCACAAATTGTGCAACTCAGCTCAGCACTTCTCTGCCTCCAAGGACCTGCTTCTTACTACTCAGAGCACAATGGCCTTTCCCCTTCGTCACTATGGAGATGCTGCTTACTTTCCTCCTGATGTCTTCCTCCTGAGGTTTCCCTGGATGCCAGGGATCCTGCCTCACATTGTAATGACCTCTCATAGCACAGCACCTGATTGGCAGGAGAGTCAGAAGAGCCCAGCTTCTCTCCTCCAGCAGGCCTGGGGTGCCACTAGCATGGGAACTACCACCCTTTGTACTGTACCTGTATGTGCTCCCAAGAAGCATATGTGGGGAAACACTCCCTAACGTAACAGTGCTATGAATCGTTGAACTCAAGAAGGTGAAGCGCTAAAGGCTGACTATGAAAGGACTGGAGAAATGGCTCACCCGTTAAGCCTCTGTCTCGCAAACAGAAGGACCTGAGTTTGGATCCTGGATCCCACATAAAAATGCCAGATGGAAATGGCAGCGACCCACATTTCTGGCCTAGCAAAAAGGATGTAGAAGCAATCCAGGATGATTCTGGAAATCATCATTGGGCCTCCGAAAGCACACACAGTGCCTTCTGATACACACACACACACACACACACACACACACACACACACACACACAAATAAATAAGTAAACAAATAAAATAAATAGACTTCAGGCTTCAACTTTATCTCTGAATCCATCCCCACGTGATGCCTTCTGCTATGTTACTAGGCAGCAAGAAGACCCCACCAGAAGCAGCCCCTCAATCTCAGACTGCCCGGACTACAGAACCGTGAGCCAAATACGTTTCTGTTCATTATAGATTACCAGATAGAAAATGAACCGTTTTGTCCTTATGAGACATTCAAGTCAAACTGGAAGGGAATTGAATTAGCTCACTGCTGTTCGGGGACAAGGAGTCCCATGGTTTGGTAAAATCCCTGCATGATGTGGGGTGGTGGTGGGGAGAGAATGAAGAGAGAGAAGTGAAGGTTCACAGTGGCCACAACTGACTCTGGGAAGTGCTTCTTACTAGCTTCCTACTTTTCATCTTAAGAGCTGGGTTAGAGTAACAAGAATGAGGAAGCACACAGAAGTTCCTGGAACACTTGATTGAGGAGGGGAGTGCAGAAGAAAAAGAGTGCCAAATTAGGCATTACCCTCTGTCTTCCAGATCTCGCTTCCTTAACATGGCTCCTGATTATGTGATGAGCCAGCATATGTTGCTGGCTAATTTAAATATTTATGGTAGATTTTTCAAATCACTTTTTAGTATGCCAGAGCATTGACACCTTATAAATCCTGTAACTTTCCAGGTGGAAGAACCATTAGCATCTAGTGTGAATTTTCCCCCCCTGACTACATGGAGAGCTTAGTCCCAGAGAGGCCAAAGCTGGCTTACGGTCACATGGGTTTGTGTGGCAGAGATGGGCTTAGAAGCCAGGGCTCCTGGCCTATTGTCAAGGGTTCTCTCCATTGCACTACATTGTCTGCCTCTCCCAACAGAATGGGGACTAGAGAGAATTAGATGTATTGGAAACAGATGCAGGCTGTGTTGGCTTCCATCAAAGGTAAAGAAGCACATGAATACTTGAAAATGAAAATGAAGGGAACAGATATAGATGGTGAGATAGTCCTTTAAAGGCATGACCCCACGCATCTCCCCTTGCAGTAAAATGACTCCTCCTCTTTCGGTACCCTGACCCGTAGGGATACACCATTATTCCTCACAAATCAGTAAACTCACAGAGCAAAGAAATGAGTACTGAGGCCTTTTGTTGGAACCTTGTTTTGTTTAAGGCTCATTTGATAACTAGAAGCCACAGAAGTTCTCCACTAACTGCACTTCACCTCCAAATGGTGCAGTAATCTTTCAGAGTGTGACCAGGGAGCAGGCATCCATCTGCTGAGATATATCCTATTGGGCATACAGCTATACCTTCAAGGAATTCATTAAGTGGAGGGAAAAATACTGACCAAAAAAAAAATCCCAAGATGAGATGTGGTGATTTCCCTTCCATTTCATCGCAGGCTGTCCCACGGGAGCACAAAGAAAAGCAACTGCTATTGTGTTGAGGATTGAAAGGCAGTTTCTAAAGGAAGGGATTCCTTCTATATGGACTAGCAGATGGGAACAGAGGGCACAGGAGCATGGAGATGAGCCTATTGGCCCATTTGGTGAATAAGTTTGGCAATACACCTGACAAAGGCGCCCCATCACCAGAGACTGTAGAAAATACTGTATATTTGAGCAGGAAGGCCCTGCGAATGACTGTGCCCTGAGAGATCTTTCCCTAGCGGGCAGATGGGGCAGGGAAAATCGATAGGAGAGACTGTCCATCGGACCAGGAGAGAGATGCTGACTGAACACCCAGAAAGAAGGCTTGCAGGGGGAGGCTGTCTGCAACAATTCTTTCGTGTTGTGTTTTTGAGTGCTTATGTTGTGGAGAGGCTGAGTCATCGCAGCTGCACTTTTCTGAGATTGCGGCAGCTGCTTTCTAAAAAGCCGTCCATGGTCCCCACATACATGTTCCCCAGCTGCTTTCTAAAAAGTTTGCACCACTTTACGTAGGAGCTGTTCTTACATTTTTGCCTTTTAAGCGGGATCTTGATTAGAGCCCAGGCCAGCCTTGAACCTGTGTTTCCCCTGCCTCATTAAGTAACTGGGATTCCAGGCATGCACCACCATACCAGGTTTAAAGCTTTTATTTTCTGGTCCCGGGCTGGAACTCAGGGCCCCGTTCACACTAAGCACATGCTCCATCATTGAGCTACATCTACCGCGCGTTTACCTTTTCTGTTGAGGCAGGGTTACCCGCACTAGCCTGGAGCTCATTGTACATTCTGAACTGTGATCCTCCTGCCCAGTCTCCTAGAGCTGTGTTTTAAGGCACACCAACTGGGTTAAGCCTCTGCTCAGCAAAAGGTCCTGAGTTGAGATCCCGGTCCCATGTAAAACACCAGGTGGAAACGCAGCTGACTTCCCGCCCTGTGGGCAGAGCCTGGGAAATCCCAGAGAATGAAGCAAGGAGGAGAGAAGCAATCCAGGATGATTCCCAACGACCTTGGCCCTCCACAGGGACACAGGCCCTCTGAACACACCACACCACACACACCCACCACACACACACACACACCAAAAAATAAATAAAAGAATTAAAAAGAGCACAGCAACGATTTGTCACGTCTCAGGTTCCTATAATGCCACAACCTATAAACCACTCTTACAGGAAGAAATGTATTCTCTGATGTGATTATTCAAATGTTCATTTGAAGCTGTGATCCCCACATCCCCCCGCACAGCTGTGTTCCACGCTCCCTTCTGTGCACAAACTCAGTTCACCCCAAGGTTGTGTGTCCTTTCTTCTCCTAGTTCCAGGTCATTAATCCAGCAATACAAGAACATTGCCACTCGGTCATTTTTCTTTTTACTGGACTATGTGCACGTGTGATGTGGTGCTCTTGTGTTTCATGTGATCCCATGCAGGCAAACCTGTGTATGTTGGTTGCGCCTGTATGTTTCCCTGGAGATACCAGAGGTTGACGTCAGGTGTCCTCCACTGCACTCTACTTGATTTACTGAAGCGGCGGGGTCTCTCACTGAACCCGAAGCTATCTTGCCAGCCCGTTTACCCCTGAACCCCCTATCTCCACCTCTCTATGCTGAGGGCAAAAGAGGACCACCACATTACCTGGTTCTATGTCTGGGTGCTGGGGATCCAAACTCTTGATCCTCATGCTGTACGTGCAAGCACTTATCTGCTAAACCATCTCTCCAATCTCTTCTTTGCTGCTTTTTTAATCACTTTAATTCCAATTCTGCCTTACTTTAATTTTGATCTCAGCACAGTGTGAGCAAAACCAGCCCTCCTTACAGCTCCTGTTTTCCTGATGTCGAGACTAGTCTCTGAATCTTCCACAAGGTCAGTCACTTGGGAGCAGGAAAAAGTGGTGTGTGGGGGGGGCATATCTGATGATTAACTGTCAGTCATTGTTGTATATAAAATTCTGTTAAGACATTTAGTGTCCCCCTCTTTGGGGATGCTAAGAGAGAAGCAGGACCCAAAGGTCCTACACAGTGCTCTATGTCCTTCTTCTAACTGGACTGTATTCCTCTCCATGGGCAGTCTGTTTACTTTTGACCAGTATGGGTTTGAGGAAAGATGAAATATAAAGGGGAAAAATACAGGCCTCAGTCTTGGGCAGCTGAACCAAGTAGCGTTAATTAAACTGATATTAGGCCTGTGAGGTGAACCAATGGGTCACCTGTGATGTCCTGAGTTCAAGACCCACACAAGGTGGTAAGATTGAATCGACTCCACAAAGTTGTGCTGTGGTGTCCATGCCCACACTGTGGTACATGTGCCCACACAACATACACCCAAATACAGCACCAATAATTCATTACATTTTAAAAAGGGGACACGATTCTCAGAATAGCACAATATTGGAGTTCATGCTTTTTTGCTGTTGTTAGAAGGTCTCATATAGGCCCATACTAGCCTCAAGGTTGATACGATGCAGAGGCTAGCCTTAAGCTTCTAATCCTGCCCTCGCCTCCATGTCCTGAGTGCTGGGATCACCGGTGTGTGCTACCAATCCTAGTCCAGAAAATGTTTTCAGGTATATTTGTTAAATCAGGCTACTATATTTATCACCTAAACATTATCGTTCCTTATGGCAAAGCTTTCAAAAATCCTCTTCTAGCTTGCTGATATTACCATTACCTGCTGTCCCACCGCAGCATGCGTTGGTACCTCGGGGCTTCTCCAACCCATCTGACTGTAATGTGGCCCCAGTGATGATCTCTGCAATTCGGAACATCTTCACATGGCCATCCTGCTCCCTCCGGGGCTCTTGCTGGGTGTACTTGCAAGCACGCTGGGGGTAACCTTGCCAACATCGGGTAATTAAATGGATTCTGGGGTACCTGCATGCCCGTTGGGGGTACTTGCGTGGTTCTGGGGATACCGGCATGCACGTCGGCGTGCTCTCAACCGGGGAGGGGGTGGGGGTTGCTACTTGTACTCCTTTCTGTGCACCTCAGCGGCCCCACACCCTGGATTTGGCAATAGCTAAAAACACCAAATTGGAGTGTGTGGGAAGGCTGAAGATTTCCTAAAGATTTAACATCTGTTCAGAAGGAATTCCATTCCTCCCTTTGTGCAGGTCAGAGAGGCTGGCACTTAGTAGCAGGTCGAAGGCGGTGACCCTTCAGAGCCTTTCTTTTTTTTATTATTTATTCAATTGTGCGTGTGTGTGTGTGTGTGTGTGTGTGTGTGTGTGTGTAGAACCGGGACGAATCGAGGAACCACCATGGACGCCTCCACCTCCTCCTGTTTACTCTGCCCCGGGATTCACAGGCTCCGCCCACCAGGACCAGAAACGCAGGCCGCCCCGCTTCCGCCCCTGGCGTCTATATGTGGGTCTAGGATCCGAACTCAGGACCTTCCTGCCTGCAAGGCAGAGGGCTTACCCCGGAGCCACTCTCCAGCCCGCAGAGCCTTCTGGTCACTAGGTTGAAAAGAACTTCCAACACTGGCGTGCCAAGTTTGGTAAGAGCTTTGATCTCTACATGCCGGGAGCAGTAAGGAGCAGTAAGGGAGGATGTGCGAAGCGAGGGCCAGCGGCCCACAGATGCCCAGCCAGAAAATTCCAAACTGGACCAGCCTCTGCCTCCACCTCTTCTGAGGGCTGTAGTGGAGGTGGGAAAGCAGCCTGTTCTAAGCGAAGCCGGGTGTCTTAAGCCCCCAGGGAGGCAAGACGCTGACTAGCAGGAGAGCGAGCCCCCTTCCCCACCCATTTCTTCCCTATCTGTTCCTGCTTTGTACACATGGCCGCATGACATCCCAGCAAGAAACCCAAGCCCTTATCCCTGCGTGCACCCCTCTCAATGCCAGCTAACACGGGCAGCGAGGGACCTGAGGGGAGTAGGGTAGCAAGCGGTAAAACTTCGCAGGGGCAAGGCACTGTCCGTGTCATGTGCATGGGCGGGCCGCATTTACGTGCTCCGTGATCCTCCTATGCTCGCTGTTCGCTCTTCACAATCATGTGCTCATTCTCAGTACTGTGGACGTTTTTTGTTTTTAAGAACTCACCATGGGGGCTGGATAGGTGGCTCAGGGGTTTAACGCCCCTCCGCCATTAAGCGGAATGTCTCTGAGTTCGGATCCCCATCCCG
>JALPQD010000305.1:0-116271 GCA_023101885.1 Typhlomys cinereus | reverse complement strand
ATTCCCAGAATAGTCCCTCCCTAGGTGAGCTAGCTGAGGCTCCCCAAGACCCACATCCATCCAGAGCACATATACTGGCCGCAGGGAGCAGGTTTCCATGAACAGTGTTTTGTATACAGTACTGGGGATTGAACTGATGACCTCAAACATGCTAAACAAGCATTCTAATGCTGAGCTATATATCTCAGGCCTTGTTTTGTTTTGAGACAAGTGCAAACTGGCCTCAAAGTTGTCATCCTCCTGCCTCAGCTTCCCAAGTACTGGGATTCCAGGTACCTTCCTCCAGTTGGACGTACTGGCTAGAGTGGCAGCCCTTCTGGGTCGGCCTGTTCTGACTCTTAAAGGAGGTACCAGGAAGAGTCCCTCACCCCTTGAGCAAAAGGGTTTCTGTACTGGGGTCAGGGGAGTTGACATTTTGTCCTTCAAAAGGGAAATGGAAGCCAGGCAGGCTCTTTACAAGTCTGGAATGTCAGATTTTGCACTCCGAGGGTAGCAGGAGGATCAGGAATTCAAGTGTGTCTCAGCTGCATATCTGCTTAGCTAGTGTGGTGACCATGTTCTGTCTTAGGAAGCATTTGGAGGACTAGAGAGATGGCTGAGAGGTTAAGACTCTGCCTTACAAACAGAGGTTCTGAGTTCGAATTTCAGGTCCTACGTTTAAAAAAAAAGTCAGGTGAAAAATGTTGTCAGCCCAAGTAAAAGGAGATAAAAGTAATCCAGGATGATTCCCAAAGTCACCCTTGGCCCTCCTTAGGGATACACAAACTAAACTAAATTAAATTAAAATAAACTAAACTCTGATACACAAACTAATAAATAATAAATAAAAAAATTTTTAAAAGTATAAGGACGATGCCTTCCTCCCTGGCCCTCCAAGCAAAGCAAAACAATCTGAAGGCAGTCTTGCAAGGACCCTTTGTCTTGAAGCCCGCAGGTTGAAAGGGGACCTCGACCAGTGCTTGTCAAGGGATTGTGTGAGCCCAGTGAGCAGGGGGGCCGGCTAAATCCAAGCCCAGGTCTCTGCCCGGGACCCCATCAAGATCCTACTACCTCAGCGGAAATGCCAGTTCTTATGACAGTCCTCAATGTCAACCCCACCCAGCACAACTCTGATGCTATTCCATTCCCCCTCAGCAATAGGACCAGAAGACAGGCTCTGCATGTCCAAGGTGCATTTCCTCACCTACTGTAGCTCTTTGCTCAAACATCACCTTCCCTGGCTACCCCCTGCCAGCATTACCTTCCCTGCCTGTGACTTTGGTTCCTAACACCACTTGCTGACCCTCGGAGAGGGGGGCTTTGTTTGACAAGTCTCATGACTCAGGCTGCTTCTCCTGTCTCCGAGTACCAATTGCTGGGAATATAGGGCTGTACTTGTTATTTCTTTCAAATCGAAACACTCCTTCCTGGAGGGACGTGGGGGTCAGGAGACTGGACAAGGGAGACTTAAGGCTGGCAAGTTAACAAAGTGGTGAGATTGTTAGACCTCCTCCTCAAGGACATTCGGGTGGTAAACGAGGTGATTCTGTTGGCCCTGCCTGCAAGGTCTTTGGAATCTCCAGGTTGGGGTGGGCATCTCAGTGATGCAGCTGCTTTGAGTCACCCACCGTGCTTCTGTAGGAACCCCAATAAACTGCTTGGTTTATTAAGCGAGACTTCAGTGGCGTTTTTTTTTTAATTTGCTTTGTCATCATCGTGCCCTATCTGGTCACATGTCCCCATGAAAAAACCACCGCCATAACATAGATATAAAACCACAGGAAGACTCTTCAAGATTTTTGTTTGTCCAGATTCCTCCTGTACCCCCATCTCCAGCACACCCACAAATTGTGCAACTCAGCTCAGCACTTCTCTGCCTCCAAGGCCTGCTTCTTACTACTCAGAGCACAATGGCCTTTCCCCTTCGTCACTATGGAGATGCTGCCTTACTTTCCTCCTGATGTCTTCCTCCTGAGGTTTCCCTGGATGCCAGGGATCCTGCCTCACATTGTAATGACCTCTCTAGCACAGCACTGATTGGCAGGAGAGTCAGAAGAGCCCGCTTCTCTCCTCCAGCAGGCCTGGGGTGCCACTAGCATGGGAACTACCACCCTTTGTACTGTACCTGTATGTGCTCCCAAGAGCATATGTGGGGAAACACCTCCCTAACTAACAGTGCTATGAATCGTTGAACTCAAGAAGGTGAAGCGCTAAAGGCTGACTATGAAGGACTGGAGAAATGGCTCACCCGTTAAGCTCTGTCTCGCAAACAGAAGGACCTGAGTTTGGATCCTGGATCCCACATAAATGCCAGATGGAAATGGCAGCGACCCACATTTCTGGCCTAGCAAAAAGGATGTAGAAGCAATCCAGGATGATTCTGGAATCATCATTGGGCCTCCGAAAGCACACCAGTGCCTTCTGATCCACACACACACACACACACACACACACACACACCCACACACACAAATAAATAAGTAAACAAATAAAATAAATAGACTTCAGGCTTCAACTTTATCTCTGAATCCATCCCCACGTGATGCCTTCTGCTATGTTACTAGGCAGCAAGAAGACCCCACCAGAAGCAGCCCCTCAATCTCAGACTGCCCGGACTACAGAACCGTGAGCCAAATAACGTTTCTGTTCATTATAGATTACCCGATAGAAAATGAACCGTTTTGTCCTTATGAGACATTCAATCAAACTGGAAGGGAATTGAATTAGCTCACTGCTGTTCGGGGACAAGGAGTCCCATGGTTTGGTAAATCCCTGCATGATGTGGGGTGTGGTGGGGAGAGAATGAAGAGAGAGAGTGAAGGTTCACAGTGGCCACAACTGACTCTGGGAAGTGCTTCTTACTAGCTTCCTACTTTTCATCTTAGAGCTGGGTTGAGTAACAAGAATGAGGAAGCACACAGAAGTTCCTGGAACACTTGTTGAGAGGGGAGTGCAGAAGAAAAGGTGCCAAATTAGGCATTACCCTCTGTCTTCCAGATCTCGCTTCCTTAACATGGCTCCTGATTATGTGATGAGCCAGCATATGTTGCTGGCTAATTTAAATATTTATGGTAGATTTTTCAATCACTTTTTAGTATGCCAGAGCATTGACACCTTATAAATCCTGTAACTTTCCAGGTGGAAGAACCATTAGCATCTAGTGTGAATTTTCCCCCCTGACTACCTGGAGAGCTTAGTCCCAGAGAGGCCAAAGCTGGCTTACGGTCATGGGTTTGTGTGGCAGAGATGGGCTTAGAAGCCAGGGCTCCTGGCCTTGTCAAGGGTTCTCTCCATTGCACTACCTTGTCTGCCTCTCCCAACAGAATGGGGACTAGAGAGAATTAGATGTATTGGAAACAGATGCAGGCTGTGTTGGCTTCCATCAAAGGTAAAGAAGCACATGAATACTTGAAAATGAAAAAATAGGGAACAGATATAGATGGTGAGATAGTCCTTTAAGGCATGACCCCACGCATCTCCCCTTGCAGTAAAATGACTCCTCCTCTTTCGGTACCCTGACCCGTAGGGATACACCATTATTCCTCACAAATCAGTAAACTCACAGAGCAAAGAAATGATACTGAGGCCTTTTGTTTGAACCTTGTTTTGTTTAAGGCTCATTTGATAACTAGAAGCCACAGAAGTTCTCCACTAACTGCACTTCACCTCCAAATGGTGCAGTAATCTTTCAGAGTGTGACCAGGGAGCAGGCATCCATCTGCTGAGATATATCCTATTGGGCATACAGGCTGTCTGTCCTATTGTCCTGAGAGCTGTGAGCACTACGTGCAAAGAGCATTTGAGGTCAATGTCAAAAGCCTGGATTTTTAGATCAGAAGGACCTGCCTTCAAGTCTTCATTCTGTCCCTTGCTAGCCAAGCACCCTTGGCTGCTTGCTAAAGCTCTCTGTGCTTGTTTCCTTGTTTCTAAGAGTCTGATAATTGTCACCTGGTAGTGTGAGAATTGCAAGGAGTAAAAAAAGATCCTGACTTTTCATTGGAAAAGTGGTCGATAGACATGATTGTTCCAGAAAACTGGAGTAATATTTTATTCCACACACCATTTGATTCAAAGAAAAACTTACTTTTTATGATCAGAAACAAAAAGTATCCTGGAGAGGGGAGAAAAGACTAGCAATAAAATATGCCACAAACATTTTGCAGGACATTGCTTCAAAACCTGGAAAGTGGTCTCCCAGTGCCACATGATGGACAGATGTTGCCAGCAGTGCACAGAGCAAAAAAGAGACCCAAATTGTTCTAAGCTGGCCTCTGGGGCCAGCCCTCCTCTTCCTCTTTACGTTCACTGTGGACATGCAGTGAGGTCAAACAAAGCAAGATCAACAACAGAACTCAGGGGCTCTCAAGCCTATTAACTTTTGTAGTATAGGGATGAAGCTAGGTTCCCCATTTCTGAGTTGCAGGAAAAATAACGAAATCTTGAAGACATTGAAATATAGAAAAAGCAAAAATGATAGGGGTAGGGAAAAGGAATCTCAGAATGTACCCTGGAAAGTGTCTAAGGCAAGCTGCAAGATATCTACATATCAGTTGACAAAAATTTGTGAGGCATGATACTCAGCATGATAATGCGAGCCTTTAATCCCAGCACTTGCTAGACTGAGGCAGGAGGTTCACAAGTTCAAGTAATAGCAGCTATCTGAGCTATGTGGTGAGAAGCTGTATAAAAAAGAACAAAAGCCAAAAAGAGAGTGTGTGAACATTAGCACGTATGGCAAAACCATGATGCTGAGCTGGTGGAGACTGCAGTGCTTTGGTGATGGAGTGTAGTCTTTTCAGGAATGGGCTAGTTCTGCAAAGTGGGGAGGGAGTGGTTGTTACACACATGCATAACCTTTTCTGTCCAGGGCAGTTTTCCTTTCTATTTGTCTGTCATGTTAGTACCAAGCTTATATATAAAAGTTTTCCGGAACCAGAATCGCGAGCTCATGAGTCAAAAAAAATCATTTTCTTTATCAAGTGCCTCACTTTGGTATTTTGGTTGTAGCAGTATAAAACAGATTAGTTATCTAGAATTATCCAATTATCTGAGTGCATTCTGAATGTGAAAATGCACACACACACACACACACATACTTGAGATACAGAGGAGAGTGAGATGTGAAGCTGAAGCAAAGAGAGTTCAAGATGCTGGCTTAAAAATCTGGGAGACATATCAACAGCCCAAACGATGCAGACAGTCATCACAAGCTGGAAGAAACAAAGCCTGAGCAAAGAGCCTTGCTTTCAACACAACAGTATTGATTTTGCACTTTAAAATTCTATTCTATTCTACTTATTTATTTATTTTGTGTGTGTGTTGTGTGTGTGTGTGTGTGTGTGTGTGTGTGTGTGTGTGTGTGTATCAGAGGGCCTGTGTCCCTGTGGAGGGCCAAGGGTGACTTCAGGAATCATCCTGGATTGCTTCTACTTCCTTCTTGCTTCATTCTGGGATTTCCCAGGCTCTGCCCACCAGGGCTGGAAGTGCAGGCTGCCGCCGTTTCCACCTGGTGTTTTTACATGGGACCCGGGATCTCAACTCAGGACCTTCTGCTTTCAAAACAGAGTCTTAACCCCTGAGCCATCTCTCCAGCACTATTTTGTGCTTTTGGTCTGCGGACATGTGAGAGATCAAATTCTTACTGTTCAGGGACCCTCCTCCTCCCCCACTTCTTCATAATTCTTTGTCATGGTCATCCCTAGGAACTGAGCAGAGGCTACTTTGAGTTTATGCACCCCAATGGTTTCTGCACATTTTTAGCATTGAAATTCGTAAGTTCTCAAATGAAAACATTGCCTTGAGTGACAACAGGTCAAAGTGATGGCTACACGGCCAGGACTGCCACCTGTTAAGTCTCCATCTCCACAGTGGCTCCTTTGGTATCTCTCGGAGCGTTTAGCCAGCATGATGTGAAAACACACACCTAGGACCAGTGAGATGGTTCAGCGAGTGAAGGCGCTTGCTGCCAAGCCTAGGGTCTACCCCCAGAATCCATGTGCTAGAAGTAGAAAACTGACTCCTACATGTTGTCTCCTGATCTCCAGAAGTGTGCTAAGGAACGTGCATGTCGCCATCCCACAAAAATGAATAAATGAATAAACACCATTAATGAAAATGCACATGTAGTTACATAGTTCCAGCATCATCGTGTAGCTGGGTGAGTTAGAGATGGAGAAGGTGATGGTGGTGAGTGACTGGCTGAAGTCCCCTCCCAGTGGGTAGTAAGGAGCATTTTGGTTAAGGAAATGAGGCCCATGACTTCTGCCTGCACTCTCACCTTGCCCTGCCTGTCTTGACTCAATCTCCTTCTCCAGAGCAAACAACTAAGAATACATTGGTGTCTGTAGATGAGTTTTGTTTTTAGCATCAGTTTCTGTTTTGAACAAGGCCTGTCAACTGTGTCAGATGTAGTGCGGCTCCAATGAAATATTTGCTTATAAAGAGCACAGACCTTGGGCAGGCTGCTAAAACATCTTTACAGATGCAATACACCTACTTGCATTTGGAAATTCACTATCTTGGATATATCCATAATGGGAGCAGAGAATAGGTGGACAGGAAAAAATAGCAAAATTAAGAAGCTGCTGGTGTGCCCGACAACATGAATCCTCAAGTGAATTGAGGACAGCCCAGACAAGAACATGATCAGATTTTTCCTTGTTGTTGGATTTAAAAGTTATGAAGGTCAGTTCTACCAAGAGGCCTTTGTGGTGGATAAAGAAAAGGTTACAATGAAATATTACTCCCCTTCTCCCTCTGGCCTTGATACTAACAGACAAAACATTAAAAGTCAGGTTTTCGTTCCTCCCCAAGCATAGTACACACAAGATGGCAT
Source organism: Typhlomys cinereus (assembly GCA_023101885.1). Taxonomy (NCBI): domain Eukaryota; kingdom Metazoa; phylum Chordata; class Mammalia; order Rodentia; family Platacanthomyidae; genus Typhlomys; species Typhlomys cinereus. The sequence continues at coordinate 109,457 of JALPQD010000305.1, read as the reverse complement.
TTTCAAAGAGAACTTTGCAACAAACTCTGAGGGACCCATGGGAAAGTAAAAAAGACCCTCTCCCCAGGCTCAGAATGGCAGACTACTTTCCAAAGTTATTCAGAATTCACAGCAACATGTGTGTCCATATCAGGACCACCAAGTTCCTTGTGTTCCATTTCCCTGTTACTAGACTAAGTGACATTGACGGAAGTATGGTAGGCCAGGCTTAGTGGCTAGCATTTGTAATGACAGCACTCAGGAGGTTGAGGCAGGAGGATTTCCACAACTTCAAGGCATGCCTACCATGCAAAAAGAGACCACATTTCAAAAAATGAGAAGAAAGGGGGGAGGAGAGAGAGAGACAGAGACAGAGACAGAGACAGAGAGACAGAGGGAGGGGGAGAGAGAGAGAACTTGCATCTAGACCAAGAATGATGGTGGGGGTGTGGTGTGTTTTGAGAATGAACACAAAGACCCCCGCATTGTGTAGCTCTCCTATAATCCCAACACTCAGGAAACCTAGGAAGACCACTTTAAGTTCATGGTCATCCTTGTATACATAACAAGTTCTAGGTTAGAATTTGTCTTAAAAGGGGCTGGAGAGGTGGCTCCGGGGTTAAGCCTCTGCCTTGCAGGCAGAAGGTCCTGAGTTCGGATCCTAGACCCCACATATAGACGAGGGGCGGAAGCGGGGGCGGCCTGCGTTTCTGGTCCTGGTAGGGCGGAGCCTGTAAATCCCCTGGCAGAGTGAACGAGGTGGAGGCGGTCCATGGTGGTTTCCGAGTTCACCCGAGGTTCTACACACACACACACACACACATTCACACATACACATATGCACAATTGAATAAATAATAAAAAAATTGTCTTAAAAATGGAGAAAGAGGGAGGGAGAGACATAAGACAGAGAAAAAAAGACAGAGAAAAAGGGAGGGAAGGGGGAGAGAGAAAAAACAATGATGGGAAGCCAGAACTAAGATCAGTGCGCAAGCCAACTCCATCAGCTGCCTGCTCAAGGCTGTGGCTGGGAGGGAACACTCAGTACAGCAGATGGGAAACAACTGTTAGGTCACATCAAATGGCATTAGTGTGACTCTCTTTGTTCCCTGGCGTTGCTAAGGAGGGTGTCTTCCCTTGGCTCCAAATGCCACATGGTTTTTCTTTTCTCTAACCGAAAGAGATGAAGAAGCTCTCTAAATGCTGCAGCTACTCAGACAGTGTGTGAGCCTGATTGGAACGGACCCCTTGAAGACTTACACTCTTCCTGTTTGTCTCAGTGAAAAGGAAGTAATGGACACTTGAGTCACTATCACTGAGTGTCAGGTCCCTTTCTTGCCAGATGTCTCTATCTATTGAGGCAGTCTTTGCCATCTCTCTTCTCCACACTAATTCTTCTCCCCTCAGAAGCAGCCACTTTTGCCTGTGCTCAAAATGCATACCTGTGTGTGTTTACACGTGAATTCTTTCTTCTCCCTTCCACACAAGATTTCACTTATCCCACACTGACTTCAAATTCTTTACCTAGGGGCTGGAGAGGTGGCTCCGGGGTTAAGCCTCTGCCTTGCAGGCAGAAGGTCCTGAGTTCGGATCCTAGACCCCACATATAGACGCCAGGCAGAAGCGGGGGCAGCCTGCGTTTCTGGTCCTGGTAGGGCGGAGCCTGTGAATTCCGAGGCAGAGTAAACAAGGAGGAGGTGGAGGCGTCCATGGTGGTTCCCGAATTCGTCCATGGTTCTACACACACACACACACACTCACGCATAATTGAATAACTAAAAAAAAAAATTCTTTACCTAGCCAAGCTGCCTCTACCTCCCAGTGCTGGGATTAGAGGCCTTCATTCCCCAACCCAGTTTATCTGGTGCTGGGGTTTCGATCCAGGAGGCAAGCACTCTCCCGACTATTACATTGCCAGCCAGAGCTTGTGTCCTCAATGGGCATTAGAAAGATCGCCTTGGAAACATATTCTGTTTCTTTCCGGTGTTTTTCCACTCAACCCTGTGGGGTTTCACCCCCATCACCTGTGCGTGTGTCTAAATCAGATGCTTGGAACCACTCACTCCTTTTTCTTTCCCCCAGCAATGAGCAACTGGGTTGTCTCTATCAGCACCATGTGCTGTGCATCCTAGCCCGGAACCCTGTGATAAGCTGGGTGATCAGCATGTAAGACATCACACTCCTCGAACGTGGGAATGCTGCCTCACACGGAAAAGGATCTTGGCAGCGTACGTGTCCTTTGGCTGCTCTGGGGGAAGGATCCCTCCTTGTAATTTCCATATTCTACTGAGCCTAGGTGTGCCTTGTGGCAGAGTCACCCCAAACTTTACCTCTATCTTTAAACACATGTTGCTAGGATACCTGGTGCCTTGTACATGCTAGGATGCTAGACAAGCACTCTGTCACTGAGCTACAGCCCTAGCCATCTGCCTCCATCCTCACTGGCAATCTCTGTGCCTTTGTGTGTCCTTTCCTCCTTTTAGACCATCGCCAGTCCTAAGTCAGTGCAACTGTCTTAACTACTGACATTTACAAAGACCTGATTTTCAATAAGGCTGCTTTCTTAGGTTCTCTGTGAACATGAGTTTTGAAGGACGTAGCAGAGAAGTATCTGAAGGTTCTGGCCTTCACGATAAGAGGGACACAGCCTCCAAACAGCTGGCAGAGGCAAGAAATTCCTTGTCCCCTTGTGCCTCCCTAAGGAGGGTGGCCTTGATGTCTCCTTGGTTTCAGCCCTGAGACACTAGCCTGCCATCCAGAAGTGATGTTGCAGCACAAGCTGGCCTCAAACTCTTGAGCCTCTTGCTTCAGCCCGCCATGCTAAGATCACAGGCGTGTGCCTACCACTCAGCTCATGTCTGCTGTTTGAAGTCACTGAGCTGGGGACAGTTTGTCACCACAGCCCCTTTGTGGGCTTGCAGGAGACTCTGTGGGGTTCTGCCCAGGATTGGATTGGTCAGAGTCCTTAGGTTTAGCTAAATGCTGCCAAGTGACTCTTCCAAGTAGCTGCAAGCGAGTAGCTGGTCCATCGGCAGGGGTGTGCAGTGGTTCCAACCTCTCCTTCTGATGGCCAATGCTTGCCATCAGACAGCTGAGTATTGCCAGTCTGACATGTGCAGCTCCTGTCTCTTTGTTTTCATTTGCATTTCTCCGATTCCTGGAGGATCTGGAATGGAAGCCTCTCCTACCATACTTACTTGCTAGCCTTTTGGGTTTCTCCTTCTGGTAATTGCCTATTCATATGCTTTGCTCATTTTCCTCTTGGGTCTTTTTCTTGTTGGTTTGCAGAATTTTCTTTTATATTTTCCCCATTAATCCCTTGTCGGTTTTAAACAGCAACCATCTTCTCTCCATCTGTCATCTGTCTCTTAACTCTCTCTGTGCTGTCCTTCATGGAAGCAGATCCTTAATCGTGCACTCATCAAATCCACCTAATTCAAGGCTGCCAGCAGGGGGGTGGGCTGCTCAGGGACTGAGCGTAATGCTGAGTACTGCTGTGTTTATGCTGGTGAGAGAGTGGGAAGGGGGCTGTGCCATGCATGCAGCTCGGCTGTGCAGGAGCATACACTTCTAAAGGGTCAATACCACCTGGGTCCCTTGTCCACGCTTGGGATGGACTGCTCCCCAGCTTTCTCTGCTAATATAAGCAGTTCAACGCCATGGTGTTGACTTTAGAGAAACCTAGGATTACAGCGATGGGAGAGCTTGTTAGAGCCCACCTTCCTGGGGCTTCCTGGGGTGGTACATATGTATTCGGTAGAGGGCTTGTCTAGCAGATGCAAGGCCCTGGGTTCCATTCCCAAGTACTACATAAACCATACATAATGGTGCGTGCCTGTCACCTCAACACTCAGGAAGTAGAGACAGGAGGTGGAGATGGGGAGTTCAAAGTCATCCTTGTCTGCATTTTGAATTCATAGCCAGTCTGGGACACATGAAACCCTGCCTCAAAAAACAACAACAACAACAAAAGTAAACCAACCCAGATTCCAGGGCACCACACCCAGAGTTTCTGTACCAGCAAGCCTGGGCCTGGTGAGGATCAGCCTTTCTGGTAAGTTTAGGGTAGTGCTGATGCCAACAACATTGTTAGCTGGGGGACCGCACTTGAGGAGCCGTACTCAAGGGTACAGGAAAGGCCACCAGACTGGTTGAAATGACATGCCAGCTTACAGGTGCCTTGAAGAATGTGGGAAGGATAAGGGAATGGTATGTAACCAGTGAAAGAAACCCCAAAGTCTAGGAAGGATGAATTTTTTTCTTTATTTATTATGTGTGTGTGTGAGTGGGGGGGCACTGTGTGTTCCTGTGGAAGACAAGGGTGAGTTCAGGAATCATCCTGGATTGCTTCAACCTCCTTCTTGTTTTGCTCTAGGATCTCCCAGGCTTCACCCACCAGGGTCAGAAGTGCAGGCCGCCACTGTTTCTGCCTGGCATTTTTTATGTGGGACCTGGGAACTGAACTCAGGACCTTCTGCTTTCGAGAAAGAGTCTTAACCCCTGAGCCGTCACTCTAGCCTGGATGAAATGTTTGACACAGGGGCAAAATTAAATCACAGGTTTCTAGTCATAGATGGTCTGGTCATTATTCTCTGTCTGTATCTTTCTGTCTCTGTCACTCTTTATCTTTCTTTCTCTTTCTCTTTGGAAGATGAGAGAGAGAGAGAGAGAGAGAGAGAGAGAGAGAGAGAGAGAAATGGGAGGTGAAATCATGAAAGCCATGATTTACTGGTGGAGGTCAGAGGACAGCTTTCAGAAGTTAGTTTTCTCTGTCCACCATGTGCACTCTTCAGAGGATTCAAATCAGGTGGACATGCCTATAAGCATGTGCCTTACCTACTGACCTATCTCTCAAACCCTTGCTTTTTTTTTTCCCTACATACTCCAAGCCCCAGTGTCCTAGGGAACATTTGCTTTGGAAAGGCCACAGCCTCATGGTATCCCCCATTATCATAACTGTCATTGTGGTTTGTTCAGCTGAAAGAAACTACCTAGGCAGCCTGCAGGAAGAACAGCAGCAAAGAAAATCTGGAAACAGGAAGGGGTATTAGCAGAAGGTTTGGAAGAGTGGCTAGAGTGCCACTTTTGTTGGCCTCTCCCAACTGATACCAGGTTTCATGCTGCCAGGACGTAGGGTCCAGTGAAAGGTTGCAGCAATAGCGGGGGGGGGGGGGGGAGGGGACAGAAACTGTTTTGGACAGAAAATGGCCAGAAGTGTCTCTCCCACAGTGTCTGTGGGCTGGCAGCAGGGCACAGAGCACCCCTGGGGCCCGAGTCACAACGGGTACTGGAAGGTTTACTTGGTACTAAGGCTCTACAGAGGGAAGCAGAAGATGGGGGAAGAGTAGACCGTAAAAGAGGCAGTGTGGTGGGATAGTCCTGCTGTCGGCACATCTTACCTGCACCTCCACCTCCTGCATACATGTCCTGCCCACACCCACAGTTCCACCCACACCTCATGCCTGCAAGTCCTGCTTGCACCTGCATCTTCTACCTACACCTCCTGCTTAGACCTCCTGCCTGCACCAGCAGCTTCTGTCTGCAGCTTTTGTTTGCACTTCTTGCCTGCACCTGCATCTCCCACCTATACCTCCTGCCTTCAAATCCTGCTTGTACCTGCAACTTATGCCTATATCTGCACTGCCTGCTTGCACTTCGCTTCCTGCCTGCATCTGCACCCACTGCCAAAACTTTCTGCCTGCAACTCCTGCCTAGACCTGCTGCCTGTACCTGCACCTCCTGCCTGCACCTGCATCTTCCATCTGCACCTCCTGCCTGCAAATCCTGCCAGCACCTGCAGCTGCTGACTGTACTTGAGCCTCCTCCAACATGCACCTGCAGCTCCTACCTGTACCTCCTTCCTGCAACTGCACCTTCTGCCTGCACACACTGCCTGAACCTGCACCTCTTGCCTGCATTAACACTTTCTGATTGTACTTGAACCTCCTGCCTGCACTTGAATCTCCTCCAGCATGCACCTGCAGCTCCTGCCTGCACCTCCTGCCTTCATCTGCACCTCCCGCACATACTGCCTGAACCTGCACTTCCTGCCTGCTACTGCCTGCTTCTGCTCCTCCTGCAGCCTGCACCTGCTCCCTGCAACTGCACTAACTCCCTGCACACACTACCTGAACCTGCACTTCCTGTCTGCATCTACACTTTCTGCCTGAACCTTCACCTCCTGCCTGCATTAGCATCTCCTGACTACACCTCCTTCTGACACCTCCTGTCTGCATCTACTTCCTGCACCTGCACCTCCTGCCTGAACCTCCTGCCTGCACCTGCGTCTCTGTCTGTATCTCCTACCTGCACTTGCACCTCATTTCTGCACCTGCCCCTCCTGCCTGCACCCACTGCCTACATCTGCACCGACTGTCTGCTCCTGCACATCTTGCCTGTGCATACTTTCTACACCTCCTTCCTGCAATTGCACTTCCTACCTGTACACACTACATGAACCTGCATCTCTGATGTGAACCTTCTGACTGCACCTGCACCTCCTCCTAATTGCACCTGCACCTCTGCCTAGATCTGCACTGACTGCCTGCACCTCCTCACTGCACCGCACCTCCTCCTCTCTGCACCCAAACCTCCCCCTGCCTTCACATGCAGCTCCTGTCTATAACTGTATCTCTTCATTCATGGACCTGCACCTCCTCTTGCCTGCAACTGCACCTCCTGCCTGAATCCGCATCTCCTCCTGCCTGCACCTGCACCTCCTCCTGCCTGTATTTTTGTTAATTAAAAGTACAATAGATTTTTGTTGTTTTCTTCCCCTGATTATCCTACCTCATCGTCCCTCCTCTCACTGAGTGATATCTTCTTCTTGACAAGATTCCCTCCTACTCTAGTGTCCCTTCTTGTGTATGTGTCCCATTAAGTCCCATAAGGACTGTCTCTCCTCGTATGTGCCTGTGTACCTGCTAAGGCACAGGCAATATTTCAGTAGGTGTATACCTGAGGTCCGAGGGGTCTCATTTTGTGGCCAGTTTGACCACCAGTGGTCATACCTATGGGATTTGCTACCATGTCCTTATAGTAAAACAATAGTAACAGACTCTGTCTTATGGTCTCTCCATTCAATGGGTTGTTCTCATGGTTTATAGTGTGAGATGTGACTTGCCTCCTGTGTAACTTGCCTTGAATCCAACTGGAAAGTTGTTGGTCACCCTGTAACATTCATACCACTCTTGCATCGATGGGCCCATCTTTCTAGGTTAGTTCTTGTTGTATCTCATAGGATTCATAGCTGGGTGAGACTGTTGATGGATTTTGTTCCCCTAGCAGCCTGCATAGTACCTATGAAAGCTAGCCAGCAGGGAAGATGCTTCCAGGTCATTTCAACCTTGATTTCTCTGTGTCATGTGATCAGTACGTGCGCTATCTTCAGCAATGGGATCTTACCATAAGGTTCTGATGTGCAACCAATACTACTGGCAGAGCACTGGCACTGCCTTTGGGACCTCCTTGACCAACAGCTTGCATGGAAGTATTAGTGTGGGAGTTTCCCATACTGAATTGCCTTCGTTCCTATGCCCCATGTAAATAACCTCTCACTCACTATGCTCCTGTAAGCATCTCTAGTAATCTCACTGGTTCTTTATTCTAGACCTGAGTGGAGCTATTCTTTAGTGTGGTGTTAGTGTCCCATCAGGGGAGAATAAGCATTCACATCTCCCCAGGGAAAAATCACGTAACAGCATCTTCATCTGCCTTATGTGACAGATGGAAATGGTGACGATGAATAATCAGCCTGCCCTCGTGGGAGTTCATCTCTTATCCTTAAATATTCCACATGACCTGTGAGCATCTTGGCAGCCATCAAACCCTGATGTCCATGCTCTGCCCCTTGCAATTCATCTGCTATGAATGACTCCATGCTTAGGAAAGTGACTGAGGCATGACCCTGACCCCAGGACAGCCATACTGCTTCTGAGATGAAGGGCAGTGTATTAGGGTTCTCTGAAAAACAGAATCTCTAGAATGTAACATATATATTATATATATTATATATATATATATATATATATATAAGCTTATTAACTTACAATGAAAAATAGTGTCCTTCAAAGTAGCCACCCATAGCTTCTTCGTTCTTGACCAGAATGTCCCACAAAACCTAAAGATCTCAAGAAGGTCTCAAACCTTTACTTTGCTGGAGGGTGGAAGACACTCGGCTCCAGTGTCATTGAAGAACAGCTGGACTCTTATGTCAATGAAGAACAGCTGGGCTCCAACATCAGCAATGAGCAGCAAACAGCAGTAAGGCCTAGAGACCAGGCTCCAAAGGCATTGGGAACAGTGGCAAGGTGGAAAGGATGGAGCTTTGCATCAGCCAAGGATGGAGATAGCAACGGCAGCAAGACTACGATGCTCTGAGAAGTCAACAATGCTCATAGAATGAACCCAACCTTGAGTCAACACAGGACAACTTGCACTTCCTATTATCAGGTCCACCACTGGAAAGTACCACCCACTATGGGCTGGGTTTTTGACATCAACTAATCAAGTACCTGCAGACTTGTTCAAAGGTCTGCTCTAACCATTAACCCTCCACAGCTGTGTTCCAAACAATCTGCAACTGTCAAGCAGACACCAAAATGTAACCATAACAGGCAGTCTGGGGAAACTGCTAGGAAGAGGCAGAAGGGAAATCCTAGCTCTTAAAAGCCAAGCTCTTAAGGCATGAGTGCCCAAGACTTTCAGCATCCCACAAGCTACCTAAGAGCAGAGCCTGCTGCTGGTAGTTGGGACTAAGGCAATCAGAAAAACCCTGCCTCCGTCTTTGCAATGTTGCTCCAGTGCTGTGGGGAAACTGGCATATTTTTGTGCTCCTTGAACATTGGTTTGCAGAGAGGGAGCAGGTATGGGAGCTCACTGAGAGGCCCCAGGAACATGATGCTTCTAGGAAAAGGGGAGGTGTTGAAGGCCAGTAGGCCTGGGCAGAGTTCAACCCTGGAGCGGCCTGGACTTCTCAGTGCAGTCGGGTCCTCTGCAGGAAGGAATTCCACGAGGTGCCAAGGGCCAGTCTCTTGGCCATTTAACAAAGCTACCTGACCACTTTGTTATCATGTTTCCCCTGTTCTGGGCTTCATGGGCTTCACTCCAGTCTAAGGAAGGAATCGTGGTCTGGGAGTCCAGGCTCTAGGCTCAGAGGAAAGGCTCTTTCTCTGGAGCAGGAGGGAGTGCCATGGCTTTTAGCCCTTTGCCTTACATACTGGCAGAAGCAGAAGGCAGACCAGGAGCAGATCAGAATTACAGCACATGTTCAGAACCGCCTCCAAATCCAGCCATGGTGCCCAGGGCAACGGGAATGTTTTGCCAAGGCCACTTGAATGGTAGCTAGAGGAGCCCCCAGGGGGGCTGTCTGCCAGCCTAGTGCAGATCTCAATTCTACCATTACAGATGCAATTCTTTGAGCTGAAAGTGGCCCTCTTCCCTTTCCTTCCATCCTGTTTGTAATAACGTCTGGAACAATCTTGCTGTTTGTACATTAGACACCCTCTTGCACATAGCAATTGTGCTAGTGCTTGGAATCCGGCAGGATAAGAATTATGAATGTGATTTTACCGTTCCAGGAATGAAAGGCCAGAGAGGGCAGTCAACTAATTCTTAAAGGACAAGCTTCTCCAGTACGCTTGACCTTGGAGTCACCTGTCTGTACCCCTGTACTCTACAACCAATTGTTCATATCTTCTTTCCCCATGAACAAGTAAACAACTCCAAAACCTTTGCTTGGAAGCTTAAAATGTGCATGATGGATGCTAGCAGCTTTAGAGCTTATAGTTGAAAGTGCAGCTGTCCAGCCAGCCCATAAACATCTTTTTCAACCTTTTGTGTCCCTGGTCTCAGGCTGGGTACTTGAGAGAAATAGGAGGCAGAAATAGCTCTGGAAGATTCCTGGAACCTATGAATGCTATTTTATGCATGAAAAGAGCCTTTTCAAATGGGGTTCATAGTCATGAGATCATCCTGGTATCCAGGTGCACCCTTATAAAGGGGAGATTTTGCAACACACACACAGGAGAGAAGGCCACATAAAAATGCAGTCTGAGGTTGTTGTAATGTGGACATAAGTAGGAGACTGCCAGCAGTCTCCAGGATCTGGGAGAGGGAAAGAAGGGATGTCTCCTCAAGTTTCTTGAGAGTGGGGGTCCTCTCATACCTTTGACTTGGGACTTCTGGCCCCACAACTGGGAGAGAATAAGTTATTGCTATTGTGTGATTTGTTATAGCAGCTGTAAGGGGACCCAGGTTCTCCCTCTGAGAAGGGTCCAGAGCATAAAACTGGTAAATCCTACAGCGAAGAGTTCAGGAACTATATATAATCATGTCTTGCATGATCCCACACTGTTGTCCTGGAACCAGAAAGGTTGTGAGAGAAATCCACTTACTCCTTTTTTTTCCCATATTGGATATTGAACTCAGGATCCTGTGCATGTTAGTCAAGAATGGTCTTATAAGCTACCATCTCACTTCCTTCAGTTTCTAAATTATTTATTTATTTATTTACTTACTTACTTATTTAGTGTGTGCATCTCAGAGGGCATTGTGTGTTTCTGTGGAGGACCGAACTCAGGACCTTCTGCTTGCGAGGTACAGTCTTAACCCTTGGACCATCTCTCCAGCCCTTCCTTCAACTTTTAATTTTGAGATAAATTCTTGCTGTGTAACCCAGGCTGGCCTGGAGCTAAAAATCTTCCTGCCTCAGCCTCTAAAATAGCTGGAAATCCAGGCGTATCTTGAGCATCTAATAAACTCTCAGCTCACTCTTCTCCAGGGGACTCTGGCTTTTCTGTAATATTTTGTTTCTGGCTGATTGAAAGGCAGTTTCTAAAGGAAGGGATTCCTTCTATATGGACTAGCAGATGGGAACAGAGGGCACAGGAGCATGGAGATGAGCCTATTGGCCCATTTGGTGAATAAGTTTGGCAATACACCTGACAAAGGAGCCCCATCACCAGAGACCTGTAGAAAATACTGTATAATTTTGAGCAGGAAGGCCTGCGAATGGACTGTGCCCTGAGAGATCTTTCCCTAGCGGGCAGATGGGGCAGGAAAATCGGATAGGAGAGACTGTCCATCGGACCAGAGAGAGATGCTGACTGAACACCCAGAAAGAAGGCTTGCAGGGGGAGGCTGTCTGCAACAATTCTTTCGGTGTGTTTTTGAGTGCTTATGTCTGTGGAGAGGCTGAGTCATCGCAGCTGCACCTGTTTCCTAGAGATTGCGCAGCTGCTTTCTAAAAAGCCGTCCATGGTCCCCACATCATGTTCCCCAGCTGCTTTCTAAAAAGTTTGCACCACTTTACGTAGGAGCTGTTCTTACATTTTTGCCTTTTAAAGCGGGATCTTGATATAGAGCCCAGGCCAGCCTTGAACCTGTGATTTCCCCTTGCCTCATTAAGTAACTGGGATTCCAGGCATGCACCACCATACCAGGTTAAAGCTTTTTATTTTTCTGGTCCCGGGGCTGGAACTCAGGGCCCCGTTCACACTAAGCACATGCTCCATCATTGAGCTACATCTACAGCGCCGTTTACCTTTTCTGTTGAGGCAGGGTTACCCGCACTAGCCTGGAGCTCATTGTACATTCTGAACTTGTGATCCTCCTGCCTCAGTCTCCTAGAGCTGTTTTAAGAGCACACCAACTGGGTTAAGCCTCTGCCTCACAAGCAAAAGGTCCTGAGTTCGGATCCCAGGTCCCACATAATAACACCAGGTGGAAACAGCAGTAGCTTGTACTTCCAGCCCTAGTGGGCAGAGCCTGGGAAATTCCAGAGTGAAGCCAAAAGGAGGTAGAAGCAATCCAGGATGATTCCCAAAGGGACCCTTGGTCCTCCACAGGGACACACAGTGCTCTCTGATACACACACACACACACACACACACACACACACACACGCAAAATTAATAAATAAAAAGAATTAAAAAGAGCACAGCAACGATTTGTCACGTCTCAGGTTCCTATAATGCCACAACCTATAAACCACTCTTACAGGAAGAATGTATTCTCTGATGTGATTATTCAAATGTTTCATTTGAAGCTGTGATCCCCCACATCCCCCCGCACAGCTGTGTTCCACGCTCCCTTCTGTGCACAAACTCAGTTCACCCCAAGGTGTGTGTCTTTCTTCTCCTTAGTTCCAGGTCATAAATCCAGCAATACAAGAAACATTGCCACTCGGTCATTTTTCTTTTTACTGCATATGTGCACGTGTGATGTGGTGCTTGTGTTTCATGTGATCCCATGCAGGCACACCTGTGTATGTTGGTGCGCCTGTATGTTTCCATGGAGATACCAGAGGTTGACGTCAGGTGTCCTCCACTGCACTCTACTTGATTTACTGAAGCGGGGTCTCTCACTGAACCTGAAGCTAATCTTGCCAGCCAGTTTACCCCTGAACCCCCTATCTCCACCTCTCTAGTGCTGAGGGCAAAAAGAGGACCACCACATCTACCTGGCTTCTATGTCTGGGTGCTGGGGATCCAAACTCTGATCCTCATGCTGTCAGTGCAAGCACTTTATCTGCTAAACCATCTCTCCAATCTCTTCTTTGCTGCTTTTCTTAATCACTTTAATTCCAATTCTGCACTTAATTTTGATCTCAGCACAGTGTGAGCAAACTCAGCCATCCTTACAGCTCCTGTTTTCCTGATGTCGAGACTAGGTCTCTGAATCTTCCACAAGGTCAGTCACTTGGGAGCAAGGAAAATGTTGGTGTGTGGGGGGGGCATATCTGATGATTAACTGTCAGTCATTGTTGTATATAAATTTCTGTTAAGACATTTAGTGTCCCCCTCTTTGGGGATGCTAAGAGAAAGCAGGACCCAAAGGTCTACACAGTGCTCTATGTCCTTCTTCTAACTGGACTGTATTCCTCTCCAGGGGCAGTCTAGTTTACTTTTGACACAGTATGGGTTTGAGGAAAGATGAAATATAAAGGGGAAAAATACAGGCCTCAGTCTGTGGCAGCTGAACCAAGTAGGATAATTAAAACTGATATTAGGCCTGTGAGGTGAACCAATGGGTCACCTGTGATGTCCTGAGTTCAAGACCCACACAAGGTGGTAAGATTGAATCGACTCCACAAAGTTGTGCTGTGGTGTCCATGCCCACACTGTGGTACATGTGCCCACACAAATACACCCAAATACAGCAAAATAATTATTACATTTTTAAAAAGGGGACACGATATCAGAATAGCACAATATTGGAGTTCATGCTTTTTTGCTGTTGTTGAGACAGGTCTCATATAGCCCATACTAGCCTCAAGGTTGATACGATGCAGAGGCTAGCCTTAAGCTTCTAATCCTGCCTCCTGCCTCCATGTCCTGAGTGCTGGGATCACAGGTGTGTGCTACCAATCCTAGTCCAGAAAATGTTTTCAGGTATATTTGTTAAATCAGGCTACATATATTTATCACCTAAACATTATCGTTTCTTTATGGCAAAGCTTTCAAAATCCCATCTTCTAGCTTGCTGATATTACCATTACCTGCTGTCACCCGAGCATGCGTTGGTACATCGGGGCTTCTCCAACCCATCTGACTGTAATGTGGCCCCCAGTGATGATCTCTGCAATTCGGGAACATCTTCACATGGCCATCCTGCTCCCTCGGGGCTCTTGCTGGGGTACTTGCAAGCACGCTGGGGTACCTGCATACACACTGGGGTACTTAAATGGATTCTGGGGTACCTGCATGCACGTTGGGGTACTTGCGTGGATTCTGGGGTATACCGGCATGCACGCTGGCGTGCTCTCAACCGGGGAGGGGGTTTGCTACTTGTACTCCTTTCTGTGCACCTCAGGCCCCACCACCTGGATTTGGCAATAGCTAAAACACCAAATGGAGTGTGTGGGAAGGCTGAAAGATTTCCTAAAGATTTAACATCTGTTCAGAAGGAATTCCAATTCCTCCCTTCTGTGCAGGTCAGAGAGGCTGGCACTTCAGTAGCAGGTCAGAAAGCCTGGGTGACCTTCAGAGCCTTTCTTTTTTTATTATTATTTATTCAATTGTGCGTGTGTGTGTGTGTGTGTGTGTGTGTGTGTGTGTGTGTGTGTAGAACCACGGACGAATCGGGAACCACCATGGACGCCTCCACCTCCTCCTGGTTTACTCTGCCCCGGGATTCACAGGCTCCGCCCACCAGGACCGGAAACGCAGGCCGCCCCCGCTTCCGCCCGGCGTCTATACGTGGGATCTAGGATCCGAACTCAGGACCTTCCGCCTGCAAGGCAGAGGGTTAGCCCCTGAGCCAGCTCTCCAGCCCGCAGAGCCTTTCTGGTCACTAGGTATGAAAGAACTTCCAACACTGGCGTGCCAAGTTTGGTAAGAGCTTTGATCTCTACATGCCAGGGAGCAGTAAGGGAGGGATGTGCGAAGCGAGGGCCAGGCAGCCCACAAGATGCCAGCCCAGAAAATTCCAAACTGGACCAGCCTCTGCCTCCACCTCTTCTGAGGGCTGTAGTGGAGATGGGAAAGCAGCCTGTTCTAAGCGAGCCAGGGTGTCTGAAGCCCCAGGAGGCAAGACGCTGACTAGGAAGAGAGCGAGCCCCCTTCCCCACACATTTCTTCCTATCTGTTCCTGCTTTGGACACATGGGCACGCATGACATCCCAGCAGAAAAGCCCAAGCCCTGATCCCTGCGTGACCCCTCTCAATGCCAGCTAACAAGGCAGCGAGGGACCTGAGGGGAGTAAGGGTAGCAAGCAGGATAAACTTCGCCAGGGGACAAGCACTGTCCGTGTCATGTGCATGGGCGGCCGCATTTACTTGCTCCGTGATCCTCCTAATGCTCGCTGTTCGCTCTTCACAATCAGGTTGCTCATTCTCAGTACTGTGGACGTTTTTTGTTTTTAAAGAACTCACCATGGGGGCTGGAGAGGTGGCTCAGGGGTTAAGCCTCCGCCTTGAAGGCGGAAGGTCCTGAGTTCGGATCCCAGATCCCACGTATAGACGCCAGACGGAAGCTGGGGCGGCCTGCGCTTCTGGTCCTGGTAGGGCGGAGCCTGCGAATCCCGGGGCTGAAGGAGGTGGAGGCGTCCATGGTGGTTCGCGAATTCGTCCGTGGTTCTACACACACACAGACACACGCGCACGCACACACATACACACGCATATGCACACAGTTGAATAAATAATAATAATAATAAAAAAAATTAAAAAAAAAAAGAACTCACCATGTAGCCGGGGTTGGCTTCAAAGTTGTGGCAAAACCTCCTGAGTGCTGGGATTACAGGTGAGCCACCATGTTTGAGTGTTGTGATCCAAACGCTTAACGATGCACCCCATTTGGCTAGTGCTGGGAAGCGAACATATGCTAGGCAAGTGTACTACTGAGCTGCGCCTCAAGCACCCACACCATTCATAGTAGACAAGAGATGGAAACAACCCCAAAGTTCCAGTGATAAATGAATACACAAAGTGCATGGGTTTCTGCTCACACGGCTCAGCGGCTGATACAGCTCGGTGGCGCAGCTTTGGACTATCCTGCACAAGACTTGACTTCATCTCCTCCTCCAAAAAAACAAAGCAAGACAAACAAAAAAAGTGTATGTTCACAAAAGGAAACATTATTCACCTCTAAAAGGGAAAAAAGTCTGTCCCATGCTGCAGCTGAAGGATGTGATAATGAACATGACATAAACCAGACACAAAAGGACAATCAATGTATTATTCTGCCTTGTAAGAAAAACTGTCCACAGAAACCTGGGGCTGCAGCTCAGTGGTGGAGCGTTTGCCTGGCATATTAGAGGCCCTGAATTATAGACACACACACCCTCAGTCCTACAGGGGGAAAAGCAACACCAAACATTCAGGACTGTCAGAGTCATAGGTGAAGAATAATGGTTGTCCAAGGCCAGAGGTAAAAGCTCATTGGCATTATTTTGGGTTTGTTTGGTAGCTTTTTCTTTTCTTGTGGTACTGGGGATAGAATCTTAAGTTTTCTGCAACTGCTCTACCATTAACCTCCATTCTCAGCCCTGTTTTAGTTTCAAATTTTTATTATCAAACTTTTGAGATAGGGTTTCATGGAACTCAGGCTAGCCTAGAATTTGCCATGTAGAAAGAATAGTCTTAAACTCCTGGTACTCTCGCCTCTGACTCCCAAGGGCTAGAATTACAAATATACACCCCCACACCTGGCTTTGCCCCCCCATTTTATCCTATTATTGTGTGTATACATGCATACCACAGCATATGCATGTGAAAGACAGAGGACAACATTAGAGTCAGTTCTCTCTTTCTATCTTCCCATGGGCTGCAGAGATCAAATTCAGGTAGGCAGATTTTGTACAGCAAGAACTTTTACCTGCTAGACCATATTGCCGGCCCTTTTTCACTTTCTGAGGCAAGATCTCGCTCTGTGGTTCAGACTGGCCTGGAACTATATAATCCTTGCTGGCCTCAAACCCTTTCGTAATCCTCCTGCCTCAGCCACCGTGCTCCATGTCAAAAGTTAGTGTTCAATGGATGCAGAGCTTCCAAGCAGGTGAAAAGGATTCTGGAGATGGATGGTAGTGATGATTTGATATCAGTGTAAAGGTACTAAATGCCACAGAGCTTAAAAATGGCTAAGATGCTCCATTTTAAGCTTTATATGTTTTATCACAACTCTTTTTTCAAGGTTTTTAAATTTTATTTATTTATTTTTGCATATTACAAATATACGCCACCACCCCTGGTTTCCCCCCCCCCCATTTTATCCCATTTAATTTACTTATTATTCTATGTATGATATTGGGTATGTGTGCAGGTACATGCATGCCACAGCACATGTATTTTGTATATTGTGTGTGTGTGTGTGTGTGTGCATCAGAGGGCACTGTGTCCCTGTGGAGGGCCAAGGGTGACTTTGAGAATCCTGGATTGCTTCTACCTCTTTTTGTTTCTCTCTGGAGTTTCCCAGGCTCCATCCACCAGGACCAGAAGAGTAGGCTGTCATTCCTGCCTGGTGGGTTTTTTATTTTTATGTGGGACCTGGGGTTTGAACTCAGGAACTTCTGCTTGCAAGACAAAGTCTTAATCCCTGAGCCATCGCTCCAGCCCTTATCACAATTCTTTTTTCCCTCACTTTTTTCTACTTTTACAAACATTGAGTAATGTTTCCCTTCCTTCCCCCATTTTATCACGTCTTAAAAGTTGCCTTTTAGCCAGACATGATGATACGTGCCTGTGATCCCAGCTCTTGTGACTTGAAGGTGGGACGATCAAAAGTTCACAGGTAGCCTAAGCTACATGAGACCCTGTCCCCAAACCTCAAAAATAAGTAAATAAATAGAGTTTAAAACATCAGGAGCCAGCAAGATGGCTCAACAGGTAAAGATGCCTGTGTGCAAACCTAGTGACGTGAGTTTGAACCCAGGGACCCAGATGGTAGAGAGAACTGAGTTCTGAATCTTTGTCCTCTGACCCACACATATACAAGGGCACGCATACACACACACACACACACACACACACACACACACACACACACACGCACACACACACACACACACTGCATGTAGTAATCCTAGCACTTAGGCGACAGGAGGTTGCAATGAGCAGCTCATCTGAGCTACATAGTGAGACCCTGTCTGAAAAAAGAACTAAGGGCTGGAGATGTGGCTTAGTTAGCAGAGTGATTATCTAGCATGCAGGAGGTCCTGGGTTTGATCCCCAACACTGCATAAAGCCGGGCGTGGAGCATACCTACAATCTCAGCACTCAGGCAGAAACAGGAAGATCAGACGATCATTGCAGAGTAGTTCAAGGACGGCTTTGGTCACCTAAGAACCTGTCTTAGAAAACAAACAAACAAACAAACAGCATCTGAGGAGATGGTTCAGGGGTTAATAAAGCCTTTGCTTTACAAACTAAAGGACCTGAATTCAGATTCCCCACATAAAAACACCAGGCAGGAATGGTGGTGGCCTGAAATTCCAGCCCTGGAAGGTAGAGCCTGGAAAATGCCAGAGCAAAGCAAAAAGGAGGTAGAATAATCCAAGATGACTCCAGAAGTCATCCTTAGGCCTGTACAGTTATATACACTCAAGTGCCCTCTTATACACACACACACACACACACACACACACACACACACACACACACACAGATTCACGACTTTGCCTGTCTCTAGACTCCTGCCAGGACCCACAGGGACTGCAACTGACCCATTGTGACATCAGAAACCCGTGACGTCTGACCCCGTCCCCTGGCCCTTCTTCAAACTTCCCCTGGAGCCATGTGGACTCCAACTGACTCAGACTAGTATCGCTGTCAGGCTGAGTCTGAGAATTTTCTTTCTGCAGAAGGTAACAGACAAAACAGTGACTCCCAGGTGGTCAAGGCGCTGAAGACAAGTGACTGCTGAGTGCCCGAGCCTAACCAGGACATCTACATCTCGGTCCCCCCTTCCCTCTCCATCCTCGAGGGCCTAGGGAACAGCAAGAAAGAAGGATGGAAAAGATTGTAAGCCTTGGAGCATGGAGAAAAGTACTACGGAATGCTGTCTCCTAGATATGACACGGCTGCTGCAATCACAAACACACAGCAATTGTGGCTACCTGCATGAGACATGTATATATACACACAGAGACATGTGATGGGAGGGGGACTAGTTAGGGGGAAGACAGGAGCCAGCAGGAGTGGAAGAGGGATAAAAGATTAATAGGAGGTGAATATGACCATGCTACATTCTATTCATGCATGACATTGTCAGAAAGAAAGAAAGAACAACAATGAAACGGGAGGGGGATGTAATATCCACAATCCCGGGTTTCAGAAGCATGTAACAGGAGGATTGCTGTGAGTTTAAGGCCAGTCTAGGCTACAGAATGAGATTCTGGCTCAAAAAAAAAAAATTTTTAACAACCTCTCCAAAAGAAAGAAAAAAAAACCCAAACAGCTAATAAAAAATGAGCCCATCTTTCCTTCAGGGACTCTTAGAAGCTCTCAGCAAGCCCCTCAGGCCGCCGTCCCTCTGGCCCTGTGGCCCTCAGTTGGTGACTGAGCCTCTGGAAAAACAGTGACCCCAGTAGTAACCAGGGTACCGCAGACCCTAAAGGACTGAGATTTCTCCAGGGAATCCTATGCTGAGGATGCGGATAGTCTAGGACCCCAGGTACAGCAGCACAGGAGGGGGTTCACTGCCACCCGGAGCCAGCAGTGGGACCTCCACTGGGGTAAAGCTGGTCCTTGACTATGAGGTAGAAAAGAATTTGAAGGTGAGCCAGAGGGAAGCAAAGTTAGTGAATTTATTAAATTAAGGTAGAATAGACTTTTTACTTTATTTTTTTCAAAAGATTTTATTTATTCGTTTCAGAGGAGAGAGAGAGAGAGAGAGGCAGAGGAGGAGGAAGAGCAGGAGGAGGAGGCATGTGTGGACGTCAGAGGACAACCTAAAGAAGTCAGTTCTTTTCTCCTTCTACCATGTGAGCTTCCGGGGAGCAAACTCAGGTCTCCAGCTTTGTAAGCAAGCGCCACATACTCTGAATGATGTCACTAGCAGCTAAAATTTTATTATTTTGGGGGGGAGGGGGGAGAACACACACGCATGCCACGGTCAGAGGATCGCTTTCAAGAACTGGTTCTTTCCTTCCACCTTACCACAGGCAGGGATCTCTCTTTTTCCTGTGGCTATACTGAGCGCTCCAGGATACCTGGCCCACGAGCTTCTGGGAGATTCTCCTGTCTCCACCCCCCCCATCTTGCCGTGGGAGCACCAGAATTATAGCTGTGTGCCGTTGAATCCAGCTTGTTGTTTGCATGTGTTCCGGGGTGCAACTCAAGTCAGTTTCAGGAGTTTCGGGTCACCAGGCTTGGAAGACTTGCTGAGCCATCTCCTGGCTACGCTTTAGATTTAAGTGTGGGGAAGGGAGAGAAACAGGGAGGGGGGAGACTGACAGGAGAATTGTAGTCCACACCTAAGACAAGGGTATATGCTTCTAGAGACAGCCAGTGCTCCATGCTTAGGCCGCACGGCTCTGGGCCTTTCTAAGTTACATTGTGCAAAGAATGTAATTTACAACAAGGTTTAAAGGTAAAGTGAAGCTTTAAAATTAAGTAAAGATAAAGCTCTGGTTTATTGTGTGTTTAAAAGTTAAAGAACCTCCTTTCATAAATGAAACCCTTTTTATCTTGAGACAGGGTCTCCTATAACCCAGTCTGGTCTCCGAATGGGAAGGCCAAACTCATCACAGCGAAGGGCTTTTATCTCTTCCCATGCATCTCCCCGGTTTGCCCCATCTTTCCCTCCTGCCTAGGTGTCGAAAGCTCCACTGACATTGTTCCTGTAATTCTCACTTAAATCTATAAAAGCATATATCCTGACTTTTGTGCCAACTTTTCCATAAATTATAATCTGGTCTCGGCTGGATGGGGATAAACTAAGAATTTTTCTCTGCTCCCCAATTCTGGCCCAAACTGTAGGTAAACCCATTTCCTTTGTCAACCTGGCCCCCCTGCCCACTCAGATTTCCACCACCTGGCCACCTTTTCCGTCCATGTCTCTGAGCAGACACCAGCCCTGGATCTTTCATTCATTTGTTAGCTTGCTAAGGTCAAGAGGGTTCGTTATTGATGTCAACATTATGAATCTTGTTACTACTCTTAGAGGTAGTTTGTATTAACAGCTGTTGGGAAATCGTCCTCCTCTCCAGCTATTGTCTAGTGGTTCCCACTCTTGATGCTGTTACAATTACCTGGAGAGCTCTTGAAACTCCCCCACACACACCTAAACCCAGATGTCCTCTGGCCTGATGACCCCGAGGCACATTGTAATCACTCCTCTCCATCAGGCATAATTGCCTCTCCAGGTCTTTGTATGTCATGGTTGCAATCCTTGACACACAAAAAGAATCAGCAGAAAAGCTCTCTGTCAATATCCAGCCCCATCTCTCCCATTCTGTAGCCTGCCTGACAATGGGAGGATTCATTTCATTTTCGAGAAGTTGTTCATTCCTGAACTCTGCCTAATCTCATCCCACCTCCATTATTTCCTGCAAGCCCATTTTCCTCAAGTCGCCATTTCTCAAAATAGATTCTGCTGTAAGTGTAGAGTGCTGACGAATAGACTAGTTAATGATGTGATTGGCTGGTGGTAATGGCTCCCAAACATCTGCTCAGTCCTGATCCCGGAATCTGTGCATGTTACGTTGGAATAATTAAAGATTCGAAGATGATGAGGCACTCCTGGATTTTTTGGGGGGAGGGGGGTTTAGAGAAAGGAGAAAAAGGAATGGAGGGGAGGGAAAGAGACGAGATAGACGGGAGAGGGATAGATAACATGAAGACAAAAGTAGAAATTGGCCTGGCGTAGATGAAAGCTAAAAGGCAAAGAATGGATTCTTTCTGCAGTGGTTGACCTCAAATGTCAACCTCACACCTCAGATATGGTCCCCTGGCGACACCAAAGAGAAATTGTCTACTTAGGAAAGCCCTCGGTGCCTGTCTGTGGAAGATCGTCTTGATTAAATTACTGATGTGGGAAGACCCAGTCTATAGTGGGTGGGCACACTCCCTGGGTGGGCGGCTAAAGATGGAGAGAAACCTACAGTGGGCAGGCAGGCATTCATCTGTTGCTTCCCACTCTTGTCTTTGGATATGACATTGTCTCAAGCACCTGTCACTGTGACTTCTTTGCCAAGATGACCTGTAACCGGGACTCGTGAGCTGGAATGAAATCCTTTGCTTCCCTAAGTGGCTAGGGTTAGTTAGATATGTGCTGCAGCAGTAAGTTACGAAACTAAGACACTTACCTAGAACCTCGAGAGGAAGTGTGGTCATGGTGACACCTTGATTTTGGACTCTAGAACTACAAGAAGACACATTTCTGGTTTTTTTTTTTCTTTTCATATATGTGCATAGGCATGCATGCATTTGTGTGCACACACATGAGTGTACAAGGGTGCGCTTGCATATGCATGCCTGTGGAGGCCCAAGGGTGGTGTCAGGAATCATCCTGGATTGCTCTTCCACCATACCGCTTGCTCTGGGGATTCCCAGGCTCTGCCTTCCAGGGCCAGGATTACAGGCCGCTGCCATTTACAGCCAGCATTTTTACGCAGGATCTGGAGATATGAACTCAGGTTATATTGCCTGTGAGGCAAAGACATTAACACTTTAAAACTATTGTTTTAAGCTGCCTAAGTTGCCCTCACTCTGATGTTTTGTTATGGCAACCTTAGGAAACTAGTGGTCCAACAAAGGAGTTTGGCAGCCCAAAGGAGTTTACAGAAGACCCTCTTATGCTGAGACATTGTTTCCCACACATAAGTCCCACGCAAATGCTCCTCAAGATCACACCTTCACTGGGTTGCTCTGTAACAAGCAGCCACAAACCAAGTTCTGAGCACCTCAAGTTCAAGGGGCACAGGACTTCCATGCATGAGAGTTGCTTCCATCCTATTTACAGCGTGTTCGTCTCCTTTCAGAATCTCCGACTGTGATAGTAACAGGTGTCCGTCTGACAATTGAAAACTCAAGCTCTGGGCACAGTTGTGAAGAAGTAATAGTTGACTTAAGCCCTGTTCAAGCCTGTAGGAGATTGTCTAATTGTTGGGGAAAGCCCAGCCCATCGTGGGTAAGATGGAGGGAAACGATTCAGGGAGTTCACATTCTCTGGTATGTTTCCACAGACTTACTGATCTGACAAGTGAAGATTGTCCCTCTCTCAAGAATGGATAGAGTATGGGCAGTTCCCTTGGTGTTGGAATGAGCTGTCTTGCCAAGCTGGACTGAGATGTGACCAGACAATCCTAAGAAAGAGTAAGACCCCTTGTTCTCCCATAAGTAGTTTGGTTGTGAAATTTTGGCAACAATGCAGAGTCATGGTGACAACTATTCATTCATTTTCAAACTCACTCAATGACAATTCATTGAGCCTACTGTGGAGGCTCACATCGATAATTCCAGTACATGAGAGGCTGAGAGAGGAGGATTTCCATAAATTCAAGGCCAACCTAGGCTATATGGTAAATTCTGGGCTAGCCTTGGACGTAGGGCAAGATTTTTGTATCCAAAAAAAAAAAAATCAATAAAAGCGTTGTGCAGAGAGCTCAGTTGGTAAAGTGCTTGCCTTGAAAGCATGAGGACCTGGGCTGGAGAGGTGGCTCAGGGGTTAAGCCTCCGCTTTGCAGGCGGAAGGTCCCGAGTTCAGATCCCAGATCCCACGTATAGACGCCAGGCGGAAGCGGGGGCGGCCTGCGCTTCTGGTCCTGGTAGGGCGGAGCCTGTGAATCCCAGGGCAGAAGGAGGTGGAGGAGTCCATGGTAGTTCGCGAATTCGTCCGTGGTTCTACACATACACAGACACACACACACACACACACACACACACACACACACACACACGCGCGAGAGCACATGTACACAGTTGAATAAATAATAATAATAATAAAAAATAATAATTTAAAAAAAAAAGAAAGCATGAGGACCTGAGCTTGATTCTCAGAATACTTGATGTGGTGCCACACTTGTAAACCCGGAACTGGGGAGACAGAGACAGGCGGATCCCTGGGGCTCACTGGCCAGCCAGTCTAGTCTACTCAGGTGAGTAGGCAGGCCAGCGAGAACCCTGTCTTATGAGTTCATTTGTGAAGACTGATATCGAGGTTGTTTTCTGACCTCTACACATATGTGCACATGCACTTGTACATACATGACCACATATGCACCTCCGAAACCAACAAAAAGACATTCGTTGAATATTTAAATAAATATTTGTCAAATGAATGCCTACTGTTCGAGGAAATGAGATTATAGATTAAAAAGTCCTAAATCGTAAATTGAGACCAACCAAAGTCTTGTCTCAAAAAAATAAGTAAAGGAAATAAAATATGACATGCTGAAATAGCTCAACAATAAGGCTTCTGGTCACAAACTAGGCCACCTGAGTTCTATCCCTGAAAGCCCCCATGGTAGAAGGGGAGAACTGACTTCTAAACATTGTCCTCTGACCTCCACCCATGTACCATGTCATGCAATTCTCTTTCAAACAAAAAAATATAATAAAGAAATAAAATACCCCAAATTGTGGGTAGTTCACTAGTAGAGCATGAATTTAACATGTACAAGATTCCAGATTTTGTCCCCAGCCCCGCATAAAACAAAACGAAATAAAATAAAGCTGTATTCTGTGAAAATGTATGCTGTTAGAGCAGTCGCTAAATAAGCGCAAGTCAGGTTTGTGCCACATATAAGTATTGTCAGCACTCTAGAGGCTGAGGCAGCAAATTCAAGGTCAGCCTGGGCTACAGCATGAGACTCTGTCACATGCTCCCCCTAAATCCCAATAAAGAAAATAATAAGCACAGAAGCAGAAGATGACTGTGAAAACTATGTAAAAACAGGCTTAAAAGCTAGGGAAGGAGGGGGGCCATTCCACAGCGCATGATCAGAAGGGTGAGACACATCACAGGGTGACTCATTCAGGCCCACTTGGCAGATGAAGAAAGTGGTCACATGACTATTAACATGGGAATTGAGGCTGAGGTCTATTAGTCACTATTACATGCCATGCATGTCCTGTGCTTGTATCAAACTTGCTGAATTCCTATTTCAGCCTGGCAGCCCATCTTCAATAAGCCAATTAAATAGGCAAATAATAGTGATAAGCCAGGAGATTAGTTTATTTAAAGTGGCCAAGGATCCTTCTTCAGGGTCCTGACATGAGGTTTAGATTTCAGTAGAGGGCAAGAGATATTCATAACTCAACAGTCCTGGTCAAGGTGTGGTCCCGCTTACCATCGCCTCAGCCCCGGGTGCTCCCGTAAGTGATTGGACAAGTTGTCAGAACTGTATGGAATCTCTTTCTAGAAGACAAATTCTTCTTGTATTTCTTTTCTCAGCATGAAATTCCCGGGGTAATTCCAATGCCTCGGAACCACTATTTCAATAGACAAAGAGAAGGGTTTAAATGTCCCCCTTAGAATTCATATGTTCAATTACGAATTGGACTGCCACTAGCACCTCTGAGCACCTTTCTCTTTTTGTTCACTGATTCCCAGTAGCATGGATGGCTCTGGAAATAAGCTGCCTGGGAATAGGAATTCAGATAGCAAAGGTCATTTCTAGCCAGAGCTTGCCCTGCAGCATTGCTTCAGATTATTTCTGTATGGACTTCAGGCATAGGGTACTGAAACTGCCTGCTTCCTCCCCTGAGACTTTTCACCTCTCTTCTTGCTTGCCTCATTACCTTGGCCCTCAGGGATGGCCCCAGAGATCAACAAAAGGTACTTTCTGTGACTTTTAGGCTGTGAGCTGTATCTCTGAATTCTTCATGGCAGGTGGGACTGGAGCAGAGAGCAGCCAAGCAGTGGAAACTGGGAGCAGATTTGCGGTGGCTTGTAGCCCAGTTCCACATGATTCTAGGGGGCACAAAGTAGACTGGAGAATTAGGCTGGGCAGGTGGCTGGGACCAAATCATGGAAGGTCTTTGAGGCCAGGTCAGCAGACAACCCCAGCGTTCTTGACTGATGCCAGTGCGCCCTGTAGACGTTTGCACTTTGGGGTGGTGAAGGCAGTAACAGAAATAGATCTTTCTAAATTTTATTTTACTATTTATTATGTATGCATTCCACAGCACATAGGTGGAGGTCAGAGGACAGCTTTCAGAAGTTAGTTTTCTCCTCCCACCACATGACTTGTAGAGATCAAACTCAGGTCCCTTGCAAGCAAGCATCTTACCCTGCTGAACTGTTGCCGGCCCAGAAATGGGTCTTTTGTGAGAAAGAAAAGAATCTTTGTCAAATAAGATGGAGTTTATTAGGGTTACACAGATTTTTTTTTAATTTGTGGGGCGACAAATGAACCTAGGACCTTACATAATCACTCTAACAGTGCTCCATTACCACCCCTGCAGTAGGGTAGAAAGACAGATGCAAAAAAAACCAAACCAGGAATGGGGCTGGAGAGATGGCTTACGGGTCAAGACTGCTTCACAAGCAGAAGGTCCTGAGTTTGGATCCAAGGTACCAGTCAAAATACCAGGCAGAAAACGGTGGTGGCCTGCACTTCTTGTCCTGCTGGGCGGAGCCTGGGAATCCCAGAGTGAAGCAAGAAGAAGGTAGAAGCGATCCAGGATGATTCCCAAAGTCACCCTTGGGACACATAATACCCTGTGATAGGCGCGCGCGCACGCGCACACACACACACACACACACACACACACACACACACACACACACATAAAATAAAAAGTAAAATATAAAAAATTGTTTTAAAAAAGCAAAACCAGGAATGGTAGCACACACCTAGGATCCCAGCACTCAGGAGCTGGGGGAAGGAGTGGGGGGGGGCATCAGGAGTTCAAGGTCATCCTCAGCTACCCCGGGAATTCAAAGCCAGACTGTCAAAAAAGTTGGAGGAGGAAGGAGAAGACCCTCACTTTCGGGATCTAGTTTGCATTTCTGCAAAGAGTCAAGAAACTTCAACACATCTGGCAAAGCCAAAATCGCCTACACAAATGTGTGTTTTCCTAAAGACATCTCAAAAAAGAATGTCGAAAACAACCTATGAGTTATGCTTACTTAGTGCCAGAATATATATGAATTTGACCATATTAACATTCCTTTCTCATCTCTAAATCTAAATACATACCTCATAAAACTACCTTATAATTCCATTTAAAAAAGAGAATTTATTTTTCTCAGACCAGGTCTCATGTAGCCCAGGCTGCCCTCAAACTCATTATAGAGCCAAGGATGACTTTGAATTTCTGCTCCTCTGGCCTCCGCCTCCGAAGTGCTAGGATTCCAGTTGTTTATCACCATACTCTGTTTATGTGGTTCTGTGCATCAAACCCAGGGCAAGCACTCTACCAAATGAACTATACCCCTAGCCCCAAGGAAATGTTTTAAGTGGAATAAATAAAACCAAATATTCTTACTCTGTTTAATCTATAAATCCTGGAAATTACATTTCTTTGAGTAATGTAACTTAGAAAGCCATCCCTAATATATGTAGCCATAGAGAAAATATCTCAGAATCTCCTCCTCATCCATCCCTACACTTGGGTGCGCACAATCCTTTTCCTAGATTTCTAAAGTACCATGCTTAAATCTAAAGAGCAGAATACACTCACCTTAATAAGCTCCCTTTGTTTCACTCTGATACCTTCTGACATTCTTTACTGTGGCTGTACCCGAGTGGAGGTCCCTAAGTAAGGGGACCCCCTCAAGCTAGTGGCAGCAGTGCTAAACACTATCTCCCCACCACTGCTGACAGCCCTTGATTTGGTGGTTGTTATTGTATTGGTGGTGGTGGTGACAAAGCACGCTTTTGCACACCTGGCACGGGGACAGAGAGAACAATTACAGATCACAGCGGAGCCATCCTCATGGTAAGCATGGAAGGAGGCCAGAGCAGGCTGCCACCTGTGCCACCCATGACTCAGTGTGCATTCACGCATGGTGCACCTATCTGCCTCCAGGATGCTCTATGTAACCTAGACTGACCACAAACTCACCATCCTCCTGTTTTAGTTTCCCAAGTGCTGGGATTAAGGACATATGTTAGCACACTAATCTCCTGTGCCGCCACCGCCTCCTGCTCCTCCTCCTCCCTTTCTTCTCCTCCTCCCCCCTTTCTTCTCCTCCTCCCCTCTTTCTTCTCCTCCTCCCCCTTTCTTCTCCTCCTCCCCCCTTTCTTCTCCTCCTCTCCCTCTCCCTCTCTCTCTCCTCTCTCTCTAATGTAATCCAGACTGGCCTAAACTTAGGTATAAGGGATGACCCTGAACTTTTCATCCTTCTTCCTCCACCTCCCAAGTGCTAATTACAGGCATGTACCACCACACGCATCTTCCTGCGTGTGTCTTCCTTAGCTAGACCATAAGCCAGATCTTCCTAGGCAAGCCCCTCTGTAGCTAGACCATAAATTACAGTGATCCGTAAGTATTCCAGGTAGATATGCATGATCCTCTTCACTAGCAAATCTGCCAAAATCTAGCATTAAGTTCCACAAGCTGTGTGTGTGTGTGTGTGTGTGTGTGTGTGTGTATGTGTGTGTATGTGAGTGTATGTGTGAGTGTGTTTGTATATGTGTTTGTGTGTATGTGTATGTATATGTGAATGTGTATGTATGTATGTGTGTATGTGTGTGTGTGTATGTGTGGTGTGTGTGCGCATGCGCACGTGTGTGTATATGTGTGTATGTTTGTGTGTGCGTATGTGGTGTGTGTGTGTGTTTGCGTATGTGTTAAGGGGTTTCCTAAGACATCCTCCAAAACATCTTGAATTTTTAATATATCATTTCCTTTTCTTCCCCTCCCCCACCTCATCAGCACCAGGCAGGCTTCAGCTTTGAGCTTCGCTACACTGTTGGTTACCTTGGTAACCGCCTCTGGTTCCTGAGTCCTGGGCCTCTTGTCCTTACTCTTCTGTCCTCTCCGTCACTGCAGAACTCAGGAGGCGCTCTCCTCTTCCCAGAAGGGGTCCTGCGGTGGGTGTGACGCCAGCTCCTGCTGGGAATTTGCACAGGGAACAGCACCCCACTACCCTATGCCAGGCCAAGCCGGAGGTCAGCTTTCAGTGCCCCTCCTGAACTCACACAAAGACCTTTCAAATGCCTGGTGCTCACAAGATGAAATGACCTCTGTCAGAGGACCGCGGGCTAGTCAGGTGTTGATTTTTGAAGCCAGACTGGCTGGATATCCTGCTGTGCTACATATTTACTGTGGACGTCAGCAAGCTACTTACGCTCGTCTGTTTCCTGTCTTTAAAATAGGAATCAGAAAAAAAAGTAAGAACACAGGTGGAAGAATTCTTTTATCTTTCCATGTGTACCTGTGTGTGTACACGTGCGCCTGGGGAGGCCCCAAAGTGACACCAGGAATCATCCTGGATTGTTCTACCTCCCTGTTGCTTTGCTTTGGGGTTTCCCAGGCTCCGCCTTCCAGGCTCAGAAGTGTAGGCTGCCCCCATGTCTGCCTGGCCTATTTACATGGGACCTGGGAATCTAAATTCAGGTCCTTTTGCTTTTGAGACAAAGGCTTTAACCACTGTCTCCCCAGCCCTTGAAGAATCCTTCTGAGGATAGGTCTGTGCTTCAAACAGCAGCAGGCAGGTAAGTGATACACGAGCCTTGCTGACGAAAGCCAGCGTTGCCACCCACCTGTTCACGCACTAGGTCGGCAACTGCCGTGGCATTGAGTGACAGACATAAGGGAGAACCTGCTTTCAATCTCGTGTCTCTTCAACATCCTTCTGAATTCTACTCCTTGGGGCAAGGCCCAGAAGTTCCTACCATGCTCAGCTCCTGGTTGATCACCCACCCATCTGGTACCCTGTCTGGAGGGACATCCCACCCCCTGATCCATAAAGACATGGACATAGCCACAAACTCAAGATGGCTCTAAGCCCCAAAGGCCTCAGGGCTTTGCAGACTTGGAAAGTCCTTTGGGTACCTCAATGCCAATGAAGCTGTACCTTTGGATGCGTTCAGTCCTGGTGGGAACCCGAGCAGCCACATCAGGCGGGAAGTTTGGCACCGCCAGGGACTGTTCTGAGTACCTCTCCTCCCCTTTTAAACCAGAGGAGGAAGATGAGGCACAGAGAGGTGAAATAACCCTACCTAGGGTCGCACCGCTAGTCAGTTTCAGAGTCCATGGGCTCCCCTGCTCTGCCACACAGCCCCCCCCCCAGCCCTGCTGCCTGCGATTATGCAGATGACTCGCTGCCTAGCTGGGCAAATATGGGCTCCGTTGTAATAAGAGGCTGGGCCACGACACTGCATGGGGCACATTCACAAAGTCCCCAGTGCTCACGTTGGGACTGTAGGAGATTAGTTTGGATTAGTTGAGTCATTTTCCAGAAGGTCAGGGAGTTCAAGTAAGGCGGGAGAGAAAGAAAATTAGGGAGCTCTGAGAAAGAAAAAGAGCTGCTCACTCCTGCTGGCTGAGAAAAGGAAAGACTCCCCCACGTGAACGCAAACCACGTTTTTGGCCAAAACACATGTCTCGAGGCATCTGAGGTGATACACAGCCTGTCTGGGCCACACAGAGCTCATCTCAAACCTAACAAAACAACATCGGCGGCGCAGCACCTAGAACTTGCCCCGGATAAGTAACTAATGAATGTCAGCTATGCCCATCATCTGGCTGGGTCCGGCTCTGCTGCCGAGGTCAGAGGGCGAGGCAGTTCTGACACAGCTGGGCAAGCACGTGCCCCGCTCTGATGCTCCCTGGACCCTGGCTATGGAACATTTTGCCCTCAGTCCCAGGAGAACTGCACGGCGAGGAGCAGAGATAGGGACTGTCCCTAGATCCTGGGCCCCCCTGGAGCCTGAGTGGCATGAGAGGCAGATACCAGGGCTGGAACTCTTCTTGATGTGTGGAGCTTCTGGCCTGGGCAGCCGAGTCCAGGAGCTTTTGGAGCAGGGCTAAGGGACAATCCGAGGCGCTGGGGAGACTAAAGTAGCACACTGGAGGAGAGGAGGAAATAGCCCTTGTCCCTGGTGGGGGCCCTCCTTCCTGTGAGGGACTGGACCTGAAGATGTACTTCTCCGAGCCTCCCATCTCCCCAAACCGCAGCTCAGAGGTGTGAAAGAATGAAAAACAACAGGGGAAGGGGGGCGGACAAGAGCCAGGTGCACATTTCACACCTTGACCACAGGTGGGGCCCCGGCAGCTTCGCTCTGACTAACTTCCTCCTCAGCCTTCCCTGCTGGCAGAGGCTGGAGAGCCTCGGCTAGGCAGGGCATGGCTCTGACTTGGGCTGATGCTGCTTGGAACTGGAAAGCACCAAATTGGGAGGTCAAATGAAGGCTCAGCACAGGCCAACGTCTTGGGACTCTTCTGAGGAATCTCAGTTGTCAGTGACAGCAAAAACCCACCACAGACCTGCCATTTTGAAGCTTGGAAGGGGTGGATTTGGAAAATTACCAGAAGAGGAGGAGCTAGCTATTCACTGGGCACCCACCCGCACCACACACATGCTATGTGGTCCACAGAGCAACGCCATCAAATTTATGCCATCCTCAGACCCACTCTTCTGCTACAAAAACTAAGGTTGGCCATCCAGAGAATTTGGCTAGAACTGGAGGTCCCCCCCCCCAACACACACTCTAGTAGCCAAGACCAGGGACCACCTTTCTGGAGGACCATCTCTTTGACCACAGCTACACCCACATACCCCAAACCCACCAGTGCTGATCGCACGCTCTCCTGATACGAAGACTCTGGGTGGCTCTGAGAGTGGGTCAGATATCAGACTCGCTTAGAATGCTCTGTGCCTGCACTGTCCTTTGCCCTGAGCTAAGTGCCCAGAGCTGTGGTTATCTCAGTTCATCTCGTAACAGCCTGGGGAGGAAATTGGCTCAGAAAAAGTCCTGATTTACCCAGCGTCCCGGGGGGTTGTATGGGGCTGAAGGAATCCTGGAGTCCAGGCAGGCTCTGAGTGCTTCCCATTGCATTACAGACACACAGTCACCAGGCAGCAGTGGGAGCCCCAGCTGACAGAACGGGTTTTAATCCTGACCCCAGAATCGGGCCTCAAAAAGAAAGGCTTTCTGCAGCTGATGCTCAGCCAGGTATCCCTTCCTCTCAGCTACCCGAAAAGGTGGGAATCATCCCCCCCCCAGACAAATGAGCAGACTGGAACCCAGGAAGGAAGCCAGGGATGGATCCCTAGGCCTTTACATGTCACACAGACCATAATACTTCAAGTCATTGGAAGGGCCCACACTGGCTTACCAACTTTTGCCAATACAAGATAGGTCTAAAATGACCACCAACTCTCACCATCATTTCTTACATAAAGCAAAAAAAAAAAAAAAATCATCCCTTTAACACCAAAATGGGATGTAGAACGCAATTGCCAACTAAGTCCTCTACAAAGCATAAATATAGCCTTTCGCAGTCATTTTTCTCATTTGCATAAGTCACAGACAGGCATGGGGGAAACTGGCCCAGGCTCTCGTTTTCTCCATCCCTCAAGGCAGTCACAGGCTACATCCCATGCATCCCAACTGGCCTGGTCTCACAATCCTGCTCTATACCATTTGCACCGCTCTGCTCCAGGAGCTCAAATCCCTTTAGCCTGAACTCCTCCATGGAAGACAAGAAATTTCAGAGCGCAGTCCCGTCTGCCCACAGGAGGTGAAGAGCCTTGGTGCCCACTAAGTACACATCATGTCAATAAATGTGGGCTGAATTGGTAGGGCAGTCTGCTTGAAAATGGGTCTCAGCAATGTGGTGAGTCACTCCTATAATTCCAGCACTCAAGAGGCCAAAGAGGCAGGAAGGTCATAAGATCAAAGCTGGCCCGGAGTGTGTATCAACACACCGTTTCAACAAATTCTTAAAAAAAAAGATTTAAAAGGCCAGGGATGCACTTCACTGGTCCTGGCTGAAGACTAAGCAGTATGCAAGAGACCCTGGGTTTCATTCTCTAGCACTTCAACAAAGCAACTGCCTACCATGGAATAACAGGACCACTCCCTAAGCCTGTTCCTCTTCTCACCCCTGAAGCAACTGCTTTCACAAGTCGGTAATATCCCCAGATTCTGTTTTCTTTGAAAATAAACAGTTGTGTCCAAAACAATATGGTATTGTTTTATATGGTCCCTAGAATTTACATAAGTGGTGTCAAAGGATACGCAATATTATTTCTTGCCTCCTCTACCAGGTGGGCACGGACTTCTCTCCATGCAGCCACGGGAAGCATATGCAACATTCTCTTGCTTGTTTTTAGCTGTGTGAATATGTCAATTTATCCATCTAAAAGAAACTGACCTCCCTCTAGCATGCGCGCGCACATGCACACATGCACGCACACGCGCGCGCGCACACACACACACACACACACACACATGCACACAGCTGGGCATGATGGCGTATGACTGTAATTCCAGCACTAAGGAAGCTGAGGCAGGAGAGTTGCCATGACTTGAAGGCCACCTCGGGATACAGAATAAGACCATCTCAAAAAACAAAAAGTAATCATTTTAAGAGAGCCAATGTCCTTCCCATCCCACACACTTTGAGATGGGATTATTCAAGCAGGCATGAGCCCAGGACAGATGAGCACACAGGTTGAACTTGCTACACTCTGAGGTGGAAGATGCCCTCCATTTCTCCCACTGGATGGCTTTTCCTATGAACCCTTCCTCTTAAAGGACCTGGACCCCCACTAAGCCACTCTGAGCCCTAGGGCCCAGCCTTTCTGCTTATCACCACACAAAACCCCCATATTCCTGATAGCCTGCTATCCCGTCAACTGTCCTGCTAGTTACACCACATGTTCCCAGCTGCCAACCACCGAGTCATCACATACTCCAAATTACTGGTCCAGGTCAGCTCCATCTAGTCTGGATTCCATATGAACAGACTAGATGACATTGGGGCTCCTTATAATCTCATGACTTAAAAGAAAATATGCACCAATGCCCAGTCAGCTCTAACCATGCCCAAATTAGGGAAGGGGTGACATATTATCAGAAAATATCCTCCCTTCCCATGAAAAATTCTGATTACAGCATTCATATCACGGTCCATCATAATCTCCTAATGAACATACAACCCTAGACCTGTTCAGGGACAAGGTGCCTTTAAGAGCATGTGTTTCCTTTCTCCAGTCACCGCCATCAAATCGAGATTCTGCTCCTAGGACTGGTTATTGATGGATTCAGTGCCAGCCCCCGCTCCCAACCTCACCAGCCAAAGCAGGTTCACCTGGCCGCAGGAATGGTCTAGGGAGGAACTGTGTAGAGGTCTGCATACATAATCCTCTGGAAGAGGTCACACTAAACCGCGTGAAAGCCTCACTTCCTCTGTGTGCTACAAGTTCCCGTGACCACAAGTGCCAAAGCAGAGGGACAAGTAAGCAGTACACAGTTGCAGCACCCGGAGCAGCCGCCGAGCCATGAACCTAGAGGTAAATTCTGCTGTCCAGACCTAGCTCCAAGTGGCTGTCCCAAGGGTACCAGGGACAGACTAGGGCTGCTCCATAGCTGGGGGGGGGGGCACGAAAGGGTAGAGTAAGCCTTTTAAGGTTTCAGAGACAGTATTGGAGGGAATCAGAAACCCAGTCTGGCCAATGACCACAGACAAGCCTCTCTCTAGCTGTAGCTTTGGTATCTTATCTGAATAATGCCAAGAGAAGGGGCATGTAGAGTCTCGACCTCGGTGATCTCTGGCTCTGTGGTGGTTCAGGGGATGGGAGGAGCGAGAGACGGAAGACCCTGCTATTTAAGTACAGCGATGTGCCCTTACTGAAATGGCTATTTGAGAAGCAGAGGCAGGAACTGGAGTTCAAAACCAGCGTGGCTACTAGAGAGAGACCCCCTAGCTCAAAAAAAAAAAAAAAAAAATCAAAACAACTTTCTACTGGAGCTTGGATAGAGAAATCACCGGGCACCTGAATGGTTGTGTAAATTTCTGTGTAGGGGAGGGGAAGCATTTGTGGCGTTGTGTGGGGGTGCACAGTAATTTGTAGAGAAGCCCTATGAGAGGCCAGGAAGCTAGGGTCTCCAGATATGGCCCACAAGCGGGGGGCGGGGGGAGGAGGGCAGGAAAGCAGCATTTGGGAATGGAAGCTGTCGTCCCAGACTGGGCAGAGAGGGAGGTCGGTAGGGGTGAGCCCAGAAGAAAGGGGGTGACTTTCTTTCTGGAAAAGTCCTGATAGCAGCATTCCTCAGCACACGCATGTCAGTACGGGCAGAAGAGGGGCCAGGCCTTTACAAAGCGTGGCCTCCCTTCCCTCTCTCCACCTTCCTCGGGCAGATGAGCGAACATCAAGTGCTACACACCTCGGACTTCGCCTTCCTGGAAAACTGTACCTTTTCCTATGATTATGAGGAAAACGAGACCATCTCCTGCTGCACCTCCCAGCCCTGTGTGCAGGACTTCAGCCTGAACTTTGACCGGGCCTTCTTGCCGGCCCTCTACAGTCTCCTGTTTTTGCTGGGGCTGCTAGGCAATGGGGCCGTGGTGGCCGTGCTGCTGAGCCAGCGAGCAACCCTGAGCAGCACCGACACCTTCCTGCTGCACCTGGCCGTGGCCGACGCTCTACTGGTGCTGACCCTGCCGTTGTGGGCGGTGGATGCTGCCATCCAGTGGGTCTTCGGCTCTGGCCTCTGCAAAGTGGCAGGTGCCATCTTCAACATCAACTTCTACTCGGGCGCCCTCTTCCTGGCCTGCATCAGCTTCGACCGCTATCTGAACATAGTGCATGCCACCCAGCTCTACCGCCGGGGCCCCCGGGCACGCGTGACCCTCACCTGCGTATATGTTTGGGTTCTCTGTCTGCTCTTTGCCTTTCCAGACTTCATCTTCCTGTCGGCCAGCTACGATAAGCGTTACAATGCCACCCACTGCCAGTACAACTTCCAACAGGCCGGCCGCACGGCTCTGCGTGTGCTGCAGTTGTTGGCTGGCTTCCTGCTGCCCTTGTTGGTCATGGCCTACTGTTACGCCCATATTCTGGCCGTGCTGGTGGGTTCCCGAGGCCAGCGGCGCTTTCGAGCTATGCGGCTAGTAGTGATGGTGGTGGTGGCCTTTGCCCTCTGCTGGACCCCCTATCACCTGGTGGTGCTGGTAGACATCCTCATGGACGTGGGGGTCTTGGCACGCAACTGTGACCGAGAAAGTCACGTGGATGTGGCCAAGTCGGTGACCTCGGGGATGGGTTACGTGCACTGCTGCCTCAATCCACTGCTCTATGCCTTTGTGGGGATCAAGTTCAGGGAGCAAATGTGGACAGTGCTCATGCGTCTGGTCCGCGGCGACCAGAGAGGACTCCAGCGGCAGCCATCATCTTCCCGCCGAGACTCATCCTGGTCAGAGACAACAGAGGCTTCCTACTTAGGCTTGTGAGTCTGGAACGGGGGCTCCACTGAACCCCACACGGCCTAATTCCCCTGCCATTCTAGGTTCTTCCCTTCCTTATGGTAGGCCCAGCACCTCCAGGTCTCCCCGAAAGCCACTCTCCCAGCTCCAGGGGCTGCATCATCCCTACTCCGTAGCTACCAAGACCCACCTTGCCGCTTCAGCGCTGACCGCCTGGAACCCCACCATCTTTCAAACTCGGCCAGTAAAATTTGACCTTCCCCATGGGAGGGGGCGGGAGGCAAGCAGCAGAGGGCCAGCTTCTTGCTCAGCTGTGGCCCCCAACATCTCAATGCGTGCTCATTTTCATGTCTAAAGTCCCATATAAACTTTTCAATAAACAAGACATTGAGGACCAGAGTGTATTAGTAGTTATCTAGGCCAGCATACTTCCTGCCTTTTCCTGCTTGGCCCTCGGATGACCTCTCTGTCCCCTTGGGTGCTGCTCTGTCCCCTGCTGAGCTGTCTGCTGCCTAGTGGAGTCAGTGGTCCCTCGGGGATCTGGGTGGTGGCAGCTAGGCAGGGAGCTGGGGAAAGGGCCACTAGACATAGATAAGTCATAGCTCTTGCAACTGAGTAACTCAGGCCAGCAGGGAGAGTGGTAAGAACCAGGAAATACCAAGCAAATCTATGCTGTGGAGCAAAGGGAGAGAGTGTACGTCAAGCGCAGGAATGAATATGAAGGAATCACCTGGGAATGTTTCCTAGAGACTTAATGGTCAAGTGACATTTGCAAGGGTAAAGGTAATGAAAGAGTATTTTATTTCCAGAGCAGCAGCACTACCCTGGAAACAGCAATGCTTGGAGGGTAGGGGTGGATATGAGGCTGGAAGGAAGGATTTGGCTAGGAGGGGAATGGAAAGGTAGTCTGGGAGAAGGTGATGAGATCACAGACCAGTCAGAGGCTGTGGTGATTATTTGGGTGACATAGCATTTACTGGGGTAATGAGTCTGAAGAACTTGCTAAAAGTCATTAATAGCACGTAGCCCCCTGGAGGTGAGGCAGGCAACATTCTTTTGTGGCTAATGCTGACGAAATAACCAGAGCTTCCCAGAAGAGCTGCTGAGTTAAGGCAGAGAATACAAGGGACCATTGCACCGTCAGGTCCTCCTAGTGAAATCAAACCTGTGCTTTGACCTGGCATGACAGGCTGGGTCTTTGGTAAGGCTGGAGCTGAGGAGTAGAAGTGGAATGAACAGTCATCTAGGGAAGCTTGCCCTATCCTCTAGGCACCCCCCAATCGCATCTCGCTTCAGAATTGTGGCCAAAGAACACCGAAAGCTTCTCCAAGATGAGAGACGAGGAAAAATCACAGGATAAACATCCTGGCTATAAAAAATAGCACTAACACTAGACTGATCAGCATAAGCATTATTTAGAGCAGGCCAAAAACTGGGCCCCTCGATACATCTACGCTTCAATCCCCACAGCTTGTGACAATGTCACTTTACATGGCAAAAGAGCTGGGCGCTGTGACACAGGACTGTAATCCAGCACTTAGGAGGCTGAGGCAGGAGGATCAACAATTTGAAGCTCATCTGAACATTGGGAGACCCTATCTAAAAAAGGCATAAACAAACAAAACTAAGGGGAATTGAAGTTGCTAATCTATAAATCAGCTGACTTTAAAATAAGATCCGAGACTGGGGAAATGACTCAGTGGTTAAAGCCTTTGTCTTGCAAGCAAAAGAATTAAATTCAGATCTCCAGATCCAATGTAAAAATGCCAGGTGAGTGTAGAAGCTCATTTTCAATTCTAGTCCCCGAAAAGGAAGCCTGGAAATTTCCAGAGGAAGTTGACTAGCAGACCAGCTCTAATGGTGGCTCTAGATTTAATTAAAGACCCAGGCTCACAGCAGTAAGGTGGAATAGTGATCGAGTCCTGATATCACCTTTGAGCCTCCACAGATAGACACACTCAAGCACACTCGTGTACATATACTCCCCACACATGGACACCCACCCACGTGAACAAATGTGCGTATGTGCAGATGCCCACGTGCCCACACACACTATATACATATATATATGAAAGAAAAAAGATTTGGTGAGATATAGTAGTAATGCATGCCTATAATCCAGTATTGGGAGGTCAAAGCAAGAGGATCAGTTTAAGACCTTACTTTGACTACTAGAGTTTGAGGTCAGTCTGGACTATAAGCACCCGTCTCAAAAAAACTAAACAATGTCTTAAGCATATGGGGCTGGAGAGATGGCTCAGGGGTTAAGACTCTGCCTCACAAGCAGAAGGTCCTGAATTCAGACCCCAGATCCCACATGAAAATGGTAGCATCTTGCACTGTGGGCCCTAGTGGGAGGAGCCTGGGAAATCCCAGAGTAAAGCCAAAAGGAGGTAGACGTGATCCAGGATGATTCTTGAAATCACCCTTGGTCTGCCACAGGGACATACAATGCCCTGTGATACATACACACAGGCACAAAATAAAGTTTAAAAACCGAAACAGAAAAAAAAAAAAAAAAGAAGCGCCTGGGGAGATGGCTTAGTCAGTAAAGTATTTGCTACGTAAGCATGATGATGTGAGTTTGAGCCTCAGCGCCCACATAAAAAGCCTGAAAGTGGTATGCTTGTAACACGTCTATTAATGAGGCGGAACCAGGAGCATCCTTGGAGCTTAATCAGTGAGCTTTAGGTGTAAGAGACCCTGTCTCCTAAAAACAAGATGGGTGGCTCTTAAGCAGCAACCACCAAGGCTGACTTCTACCCTCCACCGGCACATGTACACACGACTCAAGTGTGTGTAAGTGCACACACATTTAAAGGAGATTCCCTTGGATTATCTAAGCAAATCCATTTCAACACAAGGGTCCTTAAAAGGGAAGGAGAAAGCAAAAGGGAGGAGAGAGATGGGGGTGGGGGTTGCTGGCTTTGGAGCTATAGTGATATGGCAGAAGGTCATGAAATAAGAACTATAGAGGCCTCCAGGAGCTGGAAAAGACAAAGGAATGGATTCCTCCGAAAGGAACAACTGTCCTATGAGTTGACCATAGATAGTTCACGGTGACTCATCTTTAATTTTTGACCTCTAGAACTCCAAGGTAAGACATTCACATCGTTCTAAGCCACAAAGTCTGTGGTCATTTGTCCTGGCAGCTAGAGGAACAAACAGAATGTCAGCCCAAACGCACATCCTGAGCATCTCCCAGAAATAGGCAGAGTCTGCTGAAGTACTAAGGGGTAGTCACAAAAACAAGAGCGACACAAGTGAGAGAACAAAAGCATTTATTTCAAAAATTAAGTACATGGTGTAAATGACTTCACTTCATGTCTTAAGCATATGAAATTCATGAAGCATGTCAGCTATTCATATGCAGATAGGCACAATAGGATGTATGTGACAGCAGCTCCAGTTAGAGTGCTCTCTTTCAAACTTAGCCTCTTTCCAACAGTATTCTCATATCTCAACACACCCTTCAGGAAAACTCTCTTTTATGTTTTATTGCATATCCTAAAACTATGTAGTCAAAGGTAAGAACAAGGTGGCTCCAAAAATCTTCAAGTATTAGTAAGGACTAAAGAGTTGCCAACAGAACCCTTCATTAAGAACAATTCTCATTAATAACATGAACCAACAAACATGAAACTGCAATATTCCTAACTTTAAGGAAACATATTTTTTGTCTATAACTTCTTGCCAGTCAAGGACTTGGCTCACATGGATACACTCCAAGGTCTTAAGGACCACCTTAAGGAGATTTCTGTTTATTGGCACGATAATCCCTGCTGAGTTTTTTCATCACATCTCCATGTCTCATTCCTGCTGTTTCCCTTAACACTGCTCTGTAATGTTCCTGCACGTATTTGGCAAATGGTCTCACATGGGGCACAATGGGGGTTCCATTTTTCCGAAATAATGGCAGCAAGACCAGAGGCCCTTTGCATTTGGCACAGATGAAGTGCTTAGTGTTCAGTGATCTGGAGTAGCGGCCAATCCTGCCAAGAGAAAGGGACAGACACCACATGACAACAATGACAACAAAACAAAAACAAACAACAAAAAAAAGTTAGTCACCATACCTCAGTACCAACCCCAATGTGTTAGACTTATGTCCAAAGCAAGAATTTTTGGGGGGTTCTGACAGTGGAGAGCCAAGCAGCTAAATTAAGCTAGCTCAGATTAGGGGGGAAAATGGAGAAATGATACAGACACAGCGAGGTTCACTCAAGTCAAATAGCCCACAGACATGCTCCCATAGCAACTAGAACTGCTTGGCCCAGATAAGTGGTAGAGGGGTGGGGAGGCTGAGGCAGAAGGATCACAAGTTCAAGGCCTGCATGGGCTACAGAGTTAGTTCAAGGTTAGTCTGAAAAATGTACTGAGACCCTATTGTTAGCGTACTTGTCGAGCATGCAAGAAGCCTTTGGTTCAGTACCAGCAAACACACATTCACTGAGGTATGAAAAGGTAATTGGGAAAATTCTGAGTAGACAGAGCTTACCTGTCCTTACACAGGGTACATTCGTAATAAATCCTGTAGTTGATCGAATAGTTGTGGCAACGGGTCACCTTGGGCAGCTCTGGGTGTACTGCAATGCATTTTCTGGCATAATATTGCCATGATTCACCATGAGAATCACGGATGCCATCCAGGAGCCAGGAGGCTGCATGGCATAACTCATGGATCAAGGTATCCCGGATTCGATCTTGGAAAAGGAATGAAAGCAAAAAACGTGAGTACAAAACAAATTCTCTTCCGATTCCCTGACCCTCAGCCCCACTGTCTGCAAAGCCACCTTCCAGGATATGCAGCCAGCCATCAGAAAGTCAGACTTCTACCTACATATTGCACCACTAGCACAGCCTTAGGGGATCAGGTCTCCTTAAAGCAGCTATAGTTTCTTCATCTTTTTTGTGGGGCATTGATAGAAATATACCTAGACAAGACTTGGTTTCTTCCCTCCAGAGATGAAAGGGGGTGGGGGTGGGGGTGGGGGTGGGGGTGGGGGGCATGTGCATGATCATGGGCCCTGGTCAGGAGCTATAGAGTGAAACGCAGATCTGAGCTGGGCTTTGTGTGTGTGTGTATGGTGTGTACACGTCAGGGGCACTATGTGTTCCCGTAGAGGCCCAAGGCTGACTGCGGGAGTCATCCTGGATTGTTTCTATCTCCTTTTTACTTTGCTCTGGGATTTCCCAGGCTCCATCCTCCAGGGCCCAAAGTGCAGCCACCACTGTTTCCACCTGGTGTTTTTTATGTAGGACCTGGTATTCAAACTCAGGACCTTCTGTTTGCGAGGCAGAGGTTTAACCCCTGAGCCAGCTCTCCAGCTCTGAGCTGGGCTCTTAATAACTGCTTGAATTTACACATTTAAGACCATTTAAGGCAAGCATGATGGTACAAATCTATAACCGATTCCAGCACTTGTAAAGTGGAGGCAAGAGGATCCCCCTGAATTTGAGGCCAGTCTGGGGTACCTAGTAAGACCCTAGCTTGAAACTTCAGCCATTCAAAAAAAAAAAAAAAAAACAAAAAATAAAGTTATTCATAGTTGGGTGTGGAGGCAGACACTTGTAGTCCCAGCCACTCAGGGGGCTGCTAAGAGGATCACTTGAACATAGGGGGTTCGAGACCAGTCTGGATAACACAGCAAGATACCATGTCAGAAAAAAGAACAGCTTTTGTGGTACTTAGC
Source organism: Typhlomys cinereus (assembly GCA_023101885.1). NCBI lineage: Eukaryota > Metazoa > Chordata > Mammalia > Rodentia > Platacanthomyidae > Typhlomys > Typhlomys cinereus. Next base: position 68,017 of record JALPQD010000305.1, on the reverse strand, counting down.
AATAGATGCCAACTGGACAATGAAAGGATAGGGCTTTGGACACATCTATACAGAAATATTTAAAGTAAGCTCAGGGTTGGTGAGCTAGCTCATCAGGCAAGGCATCACAGACCTGAGTTCGATCCCCAGAAGTCCACGTGATAGGAGAGAAGTGACTTCTGAAAGTTGTCTTCTGACCCCCCCCAACCATGGTGTTCATGTGCCTTCCCTTTCTCTTTCCCCCTTCCTTCTTTCCTCCATCCCTTCCTCCTTCCTTCCTTCTTATAAATAAACAAAAACAAAATAAGCTAAACCCTTAGCAAACCTGTGGGAGATCATCTAACTGATACGGACAGATGCAGACCATAGTGGGGGAGAGCACATTCTGGATAGACGGGGATGATGGAGGGAGCTGGCTGAGCATAAAGCATGCTAGCAAACAATGAAGTATGTCCCTCAGCATTTTCCGTGGACATGGAGTGACCACTTGGCTCCTGATGTTGGCATGAACTCTTCCTATCACGTTGATGACATGTACCCAAGAATCACACACATGAATAAGACCCCTTATTCCTCTAAGTTCTTTGGGTCCTATATTCATACCCACATCATGAAGAGTTAACTGCAACACCCTTGTTCCCTAGAGGTTAATGAGGACTGGGGCTACACCTCAATGATAGGATACTCGCCCTGGGTATAGACCGCAATATGGGGGTGGGTAAAAAATGTAAGCCAGGATTAGAGTCAGGAAACCGTGGGTTGCATTCTGAAGGCCAGTGTGAAGAGTCTGGCTGGAAACAAGATGGACCATGTGAAGCTGGAGCAGATTACAAAGGCCTTGAAAGTCAGGCTCTCCATATTGAAAACCTCTAGGTTTCTGGGGAGGCAACACAGTGGTATACCAAAGAGACTTGAGGCCTCATACTTGGACAGAGGTAAGCTGGAAAAGGTTTGACAGTTGGGTGGAAAAGACGCCTTGACTCTCAGCTACTGAGAGAAAGGAGGTGCTGGCTCTGGTAAGGAATCTGATACTGTGGGATTCCTAGGAATTGACATCCAGTAGTGATGCCTTCTATGTAACCTACAGTAGGCCGGTGCACCTAGAAATGACATTTCAAGGCTGCTGGGTAAGAGTAATTGGACAGGGGGTATCGGGAGGATGGGGTGCTGAGGTAAAGCCACTATGCCTATAATCACCTGCAGAGTCACAGACTTTCAGAGAAATGGCAATCTGGGCGTAGCGCTCCCTCTTGGGGTGGTGTCTCTCATTTGTGGTGCATAAGCCAGCAGTTCTCAGCATCTTTTTGTTCCAGGTGATATCCAATTTTTCGGGGAGCTGAGAACGAAAAACAAACAGGAAATATTCAGAAAGTGGTTCTAAACAGATCAGAAAGTATGAATGAGAGGATTTTTCCCCCTCAGGACCATGACCTCTGAGTTCTTGGCTCAGAGTATACTGTGGAAAAATCTATTCAAAAAGCAAGCAAATCTAAACATTGTGGGGAGAATGAGAATTAAGCGCAAGTCCAGGAAGAGACAATTAATAGGTACCTGGGACATAAGATTGCTGGGCCACGTGAATATACTAGTTTGTTCTCAAGTGCCTGGAGCCAAGTGTGGTGCAGCCAAAGAGAGAAGTATAAGCCAATAAATAGGGGGCAAGCCAGAAACCAGTACATGCACTGGGGCCCGTGGGACTGGTCAATGGGTAAGGCACCTGGTGCAAACCTGGTGACTTGAGTTCAATCCCTAGAAGCCCACATGGTGGAAGGAGAGAACCGACTTCTGAACGTTGTCCTCTGACCTCCACCTGTGAGCCATGGAGTACATGTGTACTCTCTCTCCTTTTCTGATGCATAGACACACAGACAAGAGTGTCAAGCACTGAAAACACAATCCAGAACACTTTGGGGTTCCAGTGTTACCAGAAAGTACACCAGAGGCTAGAGTACCTGTAGGATCTAAGAACGTCCTTCTGCAAAGGCTTATGATCAGAGACTATAAGATCTGATAAAAGGCTGGCAAAATAGCTGAGTGGGTAAGGTACCTGTTCACACACTTGGTGATCGGAGTTCAGTCCCTGGAAGCCCACGATAGGAGGAAAGAACTGACTTCTAAAGTTGTCCTCTGACCTCCATCCCTGTCCCATGACATGTTCTCGTTCTCTCTCTCTCTCAATATTTTTAAGAGGGCTCCCTTGCCTCTCATGGTATGCCACGTCTGCAGTCCGTGAGTTCTCCTCAGCTTCCCTCCCCCTCATGAAACTCCATATCTGGAGTCCATGAGCTCTGGGCTCTCTGGCCCCTCATGGATTCATGACCATGAATTCCATTCTTTCTCTCCTCTAATAAACTCTGCCTTAATCCTCAAAAACAAAAAATAAAATAAAAATTTCAAAAGATCCGATTAAAAATCCAAAGCAAATCTGTGCCTGGTGGTGTGGTGTGGCTCGGTGGTACAGGGTTGCCCAGTATGTGGGCAAACAAAAGGAATAGGCACCAGGTCTCTGCCTCCAGATTCTTTCTGACCCAGTCCACCCACCAGGCTACTGGTGGATTAACTTCTCTCAGTAGTCACTTCACATCACATTACATCCTTGTTGTGGTGGCATCTGCTGCTTTAAATGCAACCTTCCGCAATGTGACTTTCGAGGTCGTCTATGGACTAGAAACTGAGGAGTCTGTTGTACCCCTAGGCCCTGTTTTAGGCACTTTTTAGTTGTAACACCAATTCTGAGGTAGTATCACTGAGGTAACTGACTACAATAAAAAAAATTAGAATTTACATCTGAATATGCACAAACTTTCCCATGGTGGGCTGGAGAGATGGCTTGCAAGCAGACAGTCCTGAGTTCAGATCCCAGATCCGACATAAAAATGGCAGGCAGAAATGGCTGCAGCCTGCACTTCCAGCCCTGCTGGGAGGAGTCTGGGAAAGCCCAGAAGAAAGCAAAAAGGAGGTAAATGCAATCCAGGATGACTCCAGAAGTCACCTTTGGTCCTATAAGAACAAAGAGTGCCCCTCCACACACACTACATTAAAAAATTAAAAATTTAAGAAAAGATTTTCACTTGGCCATTATTCTCTATGAATATAGCTATTTACATGGAACATCCACTGTAGTAGGTACTATAAGTAATAGAGTGGTAATTTGAAGAACATATGAGGATGCTGTTCAGAGGACATTTTATTTTTATTTATTTTGAGAGAGAGAGAGAGACAGAACGAACAGGCACACATACTAATGTGTAGAGGACTAGAGGACAACTTTCAAAAGTTGGTTCTATCTGAAGGAAAAAAAAAAGTTGGTTTTCTCTTTTCTCTTTCTACCATGTGGGCAGAAGACATTTTATATAAGGAATTTGAGCTCCTGCAGAACCAGTCCTCTGAGGGAATAGGCGATGACTGTACTAACATCAACCCCACTTTACAAATGAAGAAAACAGACAGAACGTGGTTAAGAAACAAGTTCATACGGCTGTTTCCCATCATCCTTCACCATCAGTCCTATGTGCCAGGTAGTCAACCCTCAGCACACGTTCTCTCCCTCAGTTGTTCTCCCTCCTGAACATCCTTCAAGAGGCAAGAGCCTTGCCTCCTCCAGGGAATCCTCCTCTGACTACTCAGGTCCTCCACCATTCTCTCTCTCCCCTAATTACCTGCTACACCATCCATGAACATGCTTTCTTTCATGTAAGCACATTTCTTCTCCCTACCTAAATCAAACACTTCTCCAGAATAGGAAGCACACACAGTTAACACACCATGTGATACCCAAGAGAGCTGCCATTAGGGGAGGCGCTGAATTTATTGGATCTACCTTTCCATCAAAGACGGTGCGGTTAAGTAGTGTGTAGATTCTCTGAATCAGTTCATCCTTGTTTTGCTTGAAATTCCTTCCAGAATATTGTTTTAGCTTTTCAATGTTATGCAAGAAACAGCCAGGTATTCTGCACATAGGTCTGCAAAGGTAAATTTGAGTGAGTTTTTGCATAAAGAGATTAGTTAGAAGAGGGACTAGACAGATGACTTAGGGGTTAAGCCTCTGCCTCACAAGCAGAAGGTCCTGAGTTCAGATTCCAGATCCCATGTAAAAAAGCCAGAGGCCTGCACTTTTGGCCCTGGAGGGCAGGGCCTGGGAAGCCCCAGAGCAAAGCAGTAAGAAGATAAAAGCAATTCAGGGTGATTCCTAAAGTCACTCAAGTGCCCTCTTACATACATACACACACACCAAAAAAATAATTAGTTATAAAAATAAATGCATACATAAAGATCAAAAAGCTTGCTGCACCTTCCTTCCACATTTCCCAGGTTTCCACTGATAGTTTTCTCTTCACTCCGGCCATAGGTCAGAGGCCTGAGGCCTGATTTCAACCTCAACGAGACTGATTCCCGACTCTTAAGGCTTCAGTCTCAAGCTCTCCCTTGAGCCGAACCTCTCAATTGTCAAGTGTCCAATACAAACATTCGAGCTAACGTGAATCTTTCAGCACACTGAGCTGAAAACTGGGGAAGACTAACTGAAAACCTGAGGCATTTTAAGCTCATGCTCCTCTTTCCCCACATTCAACTGGGCAGAGACTGATTCTTTCCCGTGGGCTCTTCCAGCCAGCCCCTCCTTCACAACCCATCTTCTCCTCTGTGCCTTTCTCCAATAGCATTCTCTGTTCTTTCCCAGCAGGCTCTTCTAATCCAACTCCATGTATCCTACACCAGATTCATTTTGCTAGACCACAGTCTAATTCATGCCTTCTGGCTGTTCACCGACAGAAGCCTGGTAGTCAAGGCCCAGAAGTCAGTCTGGTCCCAACCACTATTTTCAGCTACCACTTCCACTCTATCCAAAGCAGGCAACTCAAACACTCCTGGGACACTGTGTGATTTCCTACACTATGCCTCAGTCTCCCATCTCTTTTCCCATGGCCTCATTTATGTGTCTACTTTTATTGTACAGCACTAGTGGTATTTTTTCATTTGCAAAGAACTTTTCTTTGAATCATGTTTAATACTCACAACCCCCCTTTTCAAAGCCTTTACTGTTTTTATCATCCTCTCTATCTTGCAAATGAAGAAACTGGAGTTCAGAAGTGTCTTGCACGGCGGCCACCGTGATAGTAACAATGAATCTTCCAACCCAAGTTTTCCATTAAATCACAATTGCTGCCCGTCTCTTAAGGCCTAATTCAAATGGCACAAAGAACAGTACTGAGCACACTAAAGACTGATGATTGTAGAAACTACTGATTCGAACAGTAGTTTTAGTTTTTATGAGACAGGGTCTTGCTATGTAACTCAGGCTAGCTCAAAACACATGGCAACTCTCCTGCCTCAATCTCTCAATTGCTGAAAATACAGGCATGCACCACCACACCTGCCTGAGGCCTTTTTAAAGTAAAAGATGAAAGACTTATTCAGTCCAAAGAGAAACAAGAGTATGAGGTGTTTCAAAAAGAAAATACTGGCTACAATATTCCACCATCCAGAGAGGAGTCCACAGAGCTAGAATGAGAAAAGGGACAAATGCAGTGAGTTTCTGGCTCCATAGTGTGCTGCAGCTGAGATTTTTGCCAAAATACTTAACTCCTAAAACTGTAAAGTTTACTATATGTGAGGAGGTTGAGGTAGGAGAAAGCAAAGGAGTTAATGGAAGGGTCTTCACTCCAAAGCCTGACAGGAGAGATGAGGGTGATCTGGCAGGATCCCCTTCTTCCCTCACCACTCCATGTGAGTCTCTCTAGAAGCTATGCACTTTGTGGAAGATGACCTTCCCTGACAGAAAGACCTTTCTTGAGTTAACTACACTGCCTGTTAGAACCTTCGAACAAGCTCTCCAAAGCCTGCTCCAGGTGACTTCCAACATTTCTGCTTCCCAAGATCTAGCTTTGAAAAATAAAATTGCCAAAGGAGGAGAGGCAGTTGAAAACCTGGACCATCTATGGGATTCACCAGAGAATGAATAAACAGAGCTTCATATGTACTCAGAGAGCTGGTCCATAACTTAGCCCTGATTTCACACCTCACGGCCTCCATCACTTCACTGCAGGTGGAGTGCCCCCACATCAAAACCAAGACCCCAAACTGGGACTATCAGACATCATGACCAGCAAGCAGCTGGACACAAAAACTATGATAAGTGCAATAGGAAAACTTTCAAACTGGACACTATATAATATCCCTATAGGAAGAGCGGCTTAACTACTTATCTAGGAATTCAGAGACAACACGTCACTGAAAGAGGAGTCCATCTAAGACAGCACACAATGGGCAACCAACAGCTACCTCAGCCTGCACATAGTTAAGAACAGAGATCTTTCAGATCTAAGCTGTTTGGGCTTACTCCCTGACATATGACTCCTTTCCCTTCTCCTCAAGGTATATTTTGTCTTTGTCCCCAAATACAAGTTAAAAAGTATCATACAGGCTAAGGTTGCAGTTCTGTGGTTGAGCACTTGCACCATATGCATGGAGTTCTAGTTCTAACCCTAGAACTGCAAAAAAAAAAAAAAAAAAGCTCACACTCACATGTGCACATGCACACAAACACACACAAATGTGAGTCTTTAAATAGTCTTTTGTAAGATAATTCAGATGTATATGTTTTTTTTTTTTTTTTTTGAGATAGTCTCATGTAACACAGAAAGCTGGCCTTGAACATATACATGTTAGTTTTAAACTCCTGACGCTCCTGCCTGTCTACAGTGCTGGAATTATAGGCATGTATCATGATGTCCAATTGTGTTTGCCTTGTTTTAGTGCAAACTAGTGGCCACCAGGCCATTTAAAAAAGTCTCCTTTGGCTATGCATCATTCTTTGACCAGAGGTTAAAGACAAAGGAAGTTTCCAGACCAGAGATGCTGGGGGGCTACAGGACCATATCTGTGGCTAACTGCCAGGAGCTCAGAGGAGTGCACAGACCGCTAGTCTTTTGGCTGAGGGGAGCAAGAGGGGAAGTAGTGAGTGGCCACCTCACTTAGCATGGATATTCCCAGTTAGAGTCAAAAATTTGTAGCCCTCAACCAACCAGATTCCTTCATCCCCTTAGTGACCGCCCCCCTTCAGTACCCAGTGGGACAGCTAAACATGGAACAAACGTGCAATCAAATCTCACTTAATTGCACATGAGTAGTACATACCTAGTCCTGTATGTTTCAACATTTGCTGCAATTGGTCTCTTCTGGGAAGGCACCTGCTCTTTTCGTCCACTATTAGTTGGAAGGACAAAAGCTGATTTGTACCCCGGAAAACTGGCATAGTCAAACAGATGATATCCAGGGAAGCCTAGGAAGAATTCTGGTGGCCAATATAGGACAGGATCTACCAAAAAAATGTGTAGAAAACAAGTGTATAGGAAGGCTGTCTTCCGAGTGACTCCATCTAGAAGAGTTGCCAACCACCAAGGTAAGATTCTGGGTAAGATTCTGTTACATATACACAAGACTGTCCTGAGGACCCTGAGAGGCAAGGTTACATGAGCAACTAAGACAAGTGCAATCTAAGGAATTAGGTATAGTGTAGCTCAAATCCCCAATGACACCTTTACCCAATTTGCAAGTCAGACTTTTCTACCTTCCTCTAGGACACACATTGCCAATAACTCTAGCCACAGACTTAGGAACCAATGGTTAGTGTCACTCATTTATTTAACGAATTTATTGAACATGTTACATGCCAATTATGATGTTAGACCCTCAATGAATCAATGAGGAAAAGCCCTCCTATGAACAGGCTGTTTGGCAACATGATACAACACGGTATGATTGATGTTTGAGAAAAAGAAATTCTAAAGCTTTGGCAATCTAAGAGGGAGGAATCAGTCTAACTTATAGCTATATGGGGGAGTTGGCATTAACCAGTATTCTAAGAAAAAAATAAACAGGACATTCTCAGGACAGCAGATTCTTCAAGGAGTGTTGAACAATAAATATTAATATATGAGAGATGAAAAAGACAGATATGGGCACTCCCACTCCCGTTTGCAGATTTTTTTTACTCGGGGTCCTGTGCCTCAGTGCCATCGGGTGTCTTTAATGACTCAGAGCTGCTGTCAGACAGCTTCAATCGCAAAGGCATGTCAGGAGAAAAGGGCCTGTCAGCCTTGCTTGATGGGCTGGGCACACTCAGTGGGGCATCATTACTTGGCATACCTAGCCTGCCAGCCAGCATATATAGGGTTTTGGCTTTCCCCTTCGTTTTCTTTGGTTGTTCCACCTCAGATGCAGCAGCACCAGCAGCAGCACCAGCAGCAGCACCAGCAGCAGCACCAGCAGTAGCAGCAGCAGCAGCAGCAGCAGCAGCAGCAGCAGCAGCAGCCTTTCCACCAGATGACTTCTTAGCCCGTTTAGGCTTAGACCGGGATCTACGTTTACGCTTAGGCTTAGACACAGTTGGTGGCTCTGCAAGTGCTTCGCTAAGCTCCTGTTTCTCAGCACCAGTGGGTGGAGTATGCTGGGAGACAGACTCTTCAGCCCCCCCCTCTTTAGATGAACTAATTTGGCCCTCGTCATGGGATCCCCCTTCTTTTATCTCAGAGCCCTCTATTTTGCTGTCGTCTTCATCATCAATAACAATAACTACTGGAGACTTCTGGCTGCTGGTGCGCGCTCCAAATTCAGAAACTCCTTCCAAACATTCTTCTGAAATTCAAAAGAGACAATTTATAAATACAATCCTTCTATCGCATTAATTCACCCCAAACACCAGCAGATTGTTGAGTAAAGTTAAACTGGTACTTGGCCATTATGAATCAGTTAAATTTGTTTGCTTTTTATTATTATTTTACTAAGAGCAAAGACAGGACTAGCAAGACGTATAATAGCCATTTTAAGTCATATTCTCTAAAAAAAAATATGGATATAGTTGCTCAGTGGTCCCCAAACACAGATCTGCTGACTTGGATATTTTCACTAGTCCACAGTAAAGCAAGAAAAATTGCAATAATAAAGCGATACTTCGTTTACATTAAGTGAAATTTCACTAATTCAGTGGCTTGCTCTTGGTGGTTATGGCCTGGCTGAACTTTTGATGCTCTTTACATTAGGTAATGACACAAGGAGTAGATGGCAGTGGCACTGCTTACACTGTTAACGTCCCCTCTTCCCCCAGTATTCGTCGGGCTGGAAAGGTGCAACCCATGCCCTTACTCCAGTCTCTCCTGGTTATTCACACGTGTAAAAGGAGGCAAGAGCGAAAAGGAGTAGCAGAGAAATCCATACTTCTAAGCCTTAGCTTGACTTTCTCCCATTTGCCTCCTTAGTGGAGATCTACTCAGATGGGAACCCTCCTGAGCAGGCATATCCAAGGTCGAAGGCAGCAGGAGGAGTTGCTGCCTTCTTAGAGGAACCCAGTCACATCCACATTCAGAACATATGAGAAAAGGATGGATGACATTGGCTACTAAGTGACTATAAACTGAAATGTGAGCAGGCTTCAGAGTTCAGCTATTTCTCAAACAAAAGCACACTTGCCGTCGCTGCTTATTTCCCAAATCTTAGATTTCTTTTTCTCACAGGTAGATTCATCATCATCAGAGTCTGAGTCGATGACCACGCAGCTGAGTGACAAAACGGGAAAAACACACAAAAAGAAATGTAAACACAACATTCTCTTCAATAACAATAAACATAATCGCTTGATAATTTTCACTTTCCCATACTAACTCTCTTCTGCTTGTTGGAACCACTCAGTCTTTTGATTATTCCTGATTTTCTTTCTTTTCAAAAGATGGAAGAAAATTTGTTTGGAAGAAGATTCTCAGTGAGAGGAGAAGGGAAGATAAGGTAGGGCAATATGGGGAGAAAAATACAAAAAATTCATGGTATGAAACTGTCAAAGAAAAAAATGGTGAGTTACAATGTGCCAGAATCTGAACAGCAATGTATTATAGTTCAAGGTTACATATTTAGGCCAAATTGTCCCAATTTTTAACTTGTACTGAGGTCAAATCATTTTACAGAAAAAGATCAGTTTTTTCTTTGCTCCCTTGTCTTAAAAGTGTTCTCAGTTGTATAAAATGCATCTGAAAAATGAGTTCTCAGGAATAAACATTACACTTAGACAACTACGATGGTTAGCATTAACTGTCAATCTGACATTTAGTAGGTAGGATTCCGGGTACACTCTAGATTAAGGCAGGCCTTAACCCAGAGGGATGCTCTAGATTAAAGTAGGCCTTAAACTGGGAGGGATGTTCTAGATTAAGGCAGGCCTTAAACTGGGAGAGACACTTTAGATTAAGGCAGGCCTTAACCATGAGGGACAGGAGGGATGCTCTAAATTAAGACAGGCCTTAATCGAGAGGAACACTCTAGATTAAGGCAGACCTTAACCCAGAGAGACGCTCTAGATTAAGTCAAGTCTTAAAAGAAAAGGATGCTATGGAATAAGGCAGTCTTAACCCAGAGGGCCACTCTAGATTAAGGCAGGCCTTTGAGCAAGTCTGTCTTAATTACTTAGATTGAGGTGGTAAGCCTCTCCCATTGTGGATGACAGTCCCCTGTATTAGAAAGTTGACTGAGCATTGGTGAACTGGAAAGCAGGCAAGCAAGCAAGTGTGCATGCACTGGTCCTTATCCTTGGTGTGGCCGTGCTGTGACAGGTTCCCTCGCCTCTGGCGGCCGTGACTCTCCTGCAATGCTTGGCTGGAACCTGGAACTGTGGGCTGAATGAAACTCCTCCCCCCCCAATACTCAAAGGTTATTATTGCATTAATTTGACAACAACCTTACGAAAAACATGTTATAAATAAAAGAGCAGCATTTCATTAACATCTCTAAAGATCTGTAAATATGTAGCTTATAGAGATTAGTGACCACTATGAAATAAAAGACTGTTAAGGAAAAAAGCCAAAAGTAAGAAAAAGAAAAAGAAACTACAGAAGGAATTGAATATTTTAACACTGGTTATGAAGGCAAGAATCATTATGATTCTAGGAAGCACTGTTGCTCACAAAGAAAAGGTTGTTATTTATTTTTAAATCTTCCTACCAGAGCATACTGGGGTACTTCTTTTAAAAAAATAAAATTTAACAATTTTCTACCTACCTGGACCTTCTCTTCAGTACTTTCTTTGGGGCCGGAGCTAAACAGGACAAAGAAAGAACATGAGGAAGCCTGATAAAATCTGGTACCCTCTGTCTTTTACTCCTGGAAACCAGTTCATAAATTAGAGCTAGTAGGGATGAGGAGTAAAACAGTAAATAAAAACACTTGCATGCAAGTTTGAGACCTTGAGTTCAAATCTCCAGAAGCCATGAAAAGACCAGTGCAGTAGTATGAACCTATAACTCTGGTGTTCCTAGAGTGAGAAGGGAGGTAGAGATAGGAGAATCACCAGCAGTTCCATGACCAACCCGCTTGGTGAATGTAGGTGAAGAGTCCCTATCTGAATCAAGATGGACGGGAAGGACCAGCATCTAAAGTTCTCCTCCATATACATGCTGTTGCATGTGTGCATCTACACACACACACACACACACGAACTTAAGTATACACACATGTACACTAAACATACATGTCAAAAGACAAATCAGAGCTAGTAAAATTTTTATTTCCTTAAGACTGAGGGTACAGCTCAGAACAGATGGATGAAAGAAGGCAGGTGGGAAAACAGAAAAGTAGGGGTAGGGTGAAAAGAATTTATATCTCCCCACAAAGGATAGAGAGGAAATCAATCAAAAAAGTTTTAAACAAACTGGAAAAGAACCATGGACAGCCTTCTCTGCTCTTGACAGTAGGGAAATAAACCTTACCAACCTACTAAGAATATTGGAAGCATCAAATCTAGGACCATATTTTATATCAAATGTCCCAAATCTGCTTTCAGGTCATCTCTGCCAAGATGCTTTGACATGTGTGCGCTTTGACATGTGTGCTATGGTTATGATAAGATTACTTACGTGTCTCCAAGTTGCCACTGGTGCTTGAATCCAAATTAAGAATGTAACTGGAAAAAAAAATACTTTTTTAAACATGGCTACTAACAGACATGGACAAACACATGTCAAGCATCTTAAATAAGGGCTGACAAAACAGTAGGTAAGACACCTTCTTTTAAAACCAGCAAACTGATCCCCACAAACCCATATAGTAGGAAGATGTCCTTTGTGAATCTTCTCTTAAATAATAAACAAATTCTTTCTAAAAAGTGCAAATAAATGCAGAGAACAACCAATCAGAGTTTCTGAAATGCAAAAAGCTCTCAAAGATGTTTTTATTCCTTCTGTGTACCCAAGCTGCCCTTGAATTCACTATACGATCCAGGCTGGCCTCAAATGTACAGCAATCCCCTGCTTCAATATTCTAAATTCTAGGATTATAGGGATTGGCCACCATACACAACTACTTTTAAGGCCTATTAAATCATGATCACAATCATAGAGGTGATAAAAAAGAGGCACCAAGGTGTTGTCTTTACTGCTGAATGTGAGGTAGAAAAAGAATTGAGTTAAGTATCATCAACTAAATTGTCTGCCATCTACCAATGTTTTCTAGTTAGAGATATGAAAGTCAATCAATCCCAAGAAAGGGACTGCAGGAAAGGACTTGAGGATGAACTGTGTAGATAACCACTATTGGACTACATAGCCGCTGCTATGTAAATTGAACTAATAAAATATCTTTTATAGCATGAAAAAGGGCAAAAGGGCTGGAAGCCTCTTTTAGGGGCCTTGTATTTTACAGAAGCCCCATGCCTATTTGAATATTTCTACAATTGATCAAAAATCACATTGTGCTATATAAATATATGAAGAATAAAATTTGTGGCAGAGTCCTACTCTGTAGTTCAGGCTAGGTTGGAACTCACTCTGTAGCCCAGGTTAGCCTTGAACTGTGGCAGTCCTTCTGCCTCGGACTCCCAACTGCTGAGATCAAAAGCATGCACCAGCATGCCCAGGTTTTAGGTGATCTTACAAAAAGTTCAAGGTCAGCCTGGACTACAGAAATTCTGCCGAGGAAAAAAAAAAGAAACTAGGCCAGTGAGATGGTGTGGTAGATAAGGTACCTGCACACAAACCTGGTGAACTGAGTTCAATCCCCAGAGCCCACATGGTAGAAGGAGAAAAATGACTTCCAAAACTTGTCCTCTCAACCTCCACAAGTGTACCTGTTCTCATTCTCCCCAACAAAAAAATATTAAAAGAAAGACACAGATTGGCTTGTGTCTTTGTTAATTTTTCTCTTCCTTTGTGTTTTTTTTTTTTGTTGTTGTTGTTTTTTGTTTGTTTTTTTTTTTTTGGTCTGTCTGTTTTGAGACGGAGTCTCACTATATAGTCCAGGCTGGCCTTGAACTTTTAACAATCTTCCTGCATCTGTCTCCTGAGCGCTAGAATTACAGACATGGGCTACCATACCTGCCTAGTAAATTTGTTATTCACTTATTAATCACTGTACATGGGGCTTATTCAGCAGTATATTTCAAGGAATTTTTTTTTTAATTAGGAAAAAAAGTTCTAGCTGGTTTCACACACACACACACACACGCAATTAAATAAAATTTTCAAAAACTAAGACATTATTTGATGCCTTTTCCATCTAAAATTTGCTATTGGGAGTACAAGTCCCTAGATTTTAAGAATCGATGTTACTGTTATTAGGAAATATGTGCATCAAAGGGAGACCCAGTTGGCTTAACCAGAAGTGTGTGACAAAAGAAGTCACATTAGAAGGCTTTGAAGATAGAGCAAATGAGACCCTGAAAAACAGTGAAAAGGAACCAAACATGTAACCCTTAAAACTGGGCCTACCTTTAAAATTATATGTGCTTTTATATTATATTAAAAAACTTAGAAGAATCAGCACTGAATTCTTCAGTTTTAATTTTCCCTTAAAAAAACATTTTATTTACTTGAGGTGGGCACATGGGTAGTGGCAGAAGAAAACTCAGTTTTCTTCTTCTGCCACTTGAGTTTTTGGCAATCAAACTGTGGTCACCAGGTTTGCAGGCAGGCACCTTACCCGCTGAGCTATCTCACTGACCCCAGCAAATTATGAACTCAGAAAAAAATGGAAGGGGTGAGAATGTACAACTGGATTACTACTTTTTAAAATATATTATTTAAGTAAATAAATAAAATATGTTTCTTAAGAAAGTTGTTTCACCAAGATAATACAACTAAACTAAGAGAAAGCACAACTTTTCAAATCTTACCAATCTTCATCCTGCATGGATGCCTCCTGGACAGAGGAGCTAGGCTTTTCTTCGGATGAATCCATGTCTGCAAAGAGACAAAGGCATCTTTAAGAAAATCAGAATTCAGGGACTAAGCCTCTGCCTTGCAGGTGGAGGGTCCTGGGTTCGGATCCTAGATCCCACGTATAGACGCCAAAGCGGGGGCAGCCTGCACTTCTGGCCCTGGTGGGCAGAGCCTGTGAATCCCCAGGTAAACAAGGAGGAGGAGGTGGAGGTGGTTCATGGTGGTTCCCGAATTCGCCCGTGGTTCTACACACACACACACACACACACACACACACACACACGCACGCACAAGTGAATAAATAATACTAAAAGAAAATCAGAATTCAGACCCAAGGAGATATTTTCGCATTCTGAAGTTAAATTTAGGTAGCTGCCTCATCTTAATTTTTTGACTAAGGATTTAATAATAAATTTATCCCTCTAATGTACAACAGATACTTAAGATGTGACAGTACAGAATGACAGTCATTTTAATCAAAATTTACTGCCATGAAATGAAATATTTTATTGGTTTATTGAATAAAAATCTAGCAATACTGGGTTTACTAGCCAGGTCTTAGTCTTAAGCTTGGAAGACAGCATATATCCAAGAGTTGAGAGATATATCTGGACAACCTAGGGATGCTTGCTTAGAAAAAGAAAAACGCCTGGATGTGTGCACACAATGGAAATTCCAGCACTTCAGAGGCTAAGGAAGGAGCCTGAATTCTATTTCCAGACTCTGCTGGGTACTATGATGCACTGAGTGTAATACCAGAACTTGGAAAACTGAGGCACAATGATCACTGTGAGTTCAAGACCATTTTGGTCTACACAGTGCCTTCTAGCTAAGCCTGGGCTGTAAAAAACCTGTCTCGAAAAAAATTTTGTCTCCAAAAATTTTTTAAAAAATTAAATAGTGGGAAGAGCCTGGGAAATCCCAAAGCAAAGCAAAAAGGAGAAACAATCCAGGATGATTCTCAAAGTCACTCTTGGTCCTCCACAGGGACACACTGCCCTTTGATTGACACACACATACATGCACGCACGCACACACACACACACACACAAAACATATACATACACATAAAATAAACAAAGTTAAATTAAGAAAAACTGGGTACTGTGGTACAGCCCTCTAAAATCCTGATACCTGTAGGTGGAGGCAGGAGACCCTACCAATTCACGGCTAACCCAGGATACATGGTGAGTTCTATGCTAGATTGGGCTACCAAGACCCAAGCTCTAAACTAATAATAGTAAAATACATTAAGAAAAGAAAGGCAAGTATTGTGGTACATACCTGGAATCCCCAGCACTTGAGACCGAAGCAGGAGAACAGCAAGTTCTAGTCCCGTTTGAACTGCGGTTCCAGACCCTGTCTCAAATTTTTTTTAAATGGGAGAAAGCTGAACTATGAAGCATGGTACTGGACACTCCCAGCCCTGGACTGAGGGACCAGCCTGAAGCGGAAAGATACATTCCATAACAGCCTGAGCTACAGAGCTAGACCTTATCTTAAAAATAATGCAAAAACAAGAAAAGCCAGGTTCCTGAACGCTTGTAATCTCAGCACTCAGAGGCTGCCGTAGGAAAAATGACAAGTTCCAGACCAGCCAGAATTACATTTTCAGATCCCCTCTCAAAACAACAAAAAGTTAACAGCAACAACAAAGCTAGCTGCTGGATACGGCAGCACATACCTGTAACCCACCACCGAGGAGACAGAGGTAGGAGAATCGGACCCAGCAAGCGCTCAATTGGAAAATAAAATATTCAAAAGACAAGGCATTTCATTCATCTTTCCCCCATACCTAAGCTCTATGCACATCAGAAAGCCACAAGCAAGCAGGGACCCCTTAACTCACTTGCAGTGCCTCACTAGTGGGGCTCAGGAGGAGAGACACTTATTGGGGTCTGCGACGCTTCCTCGCCGTAAGCCTCTAGCAATTGCTTGACCTCTCTTCACTACCCCCCAAGCAGCTCACTCCTCACCGTTCGCGATCTCTACACGACTGCCTCCCGCCCCTCCCCTCCAGCCCTGCGGCCCCGCCCCTCCAGCCGAGGCCCTCCGGAGCCCCTCGTGCCGCCCCGCCCCGCCCCCGTGGCGTGCCGCCCCGCCCCACCGCCCCGCCCCCGCGACGCGCCGCTCCGCCCCGCCGCCAACGCAGACCTCCCCAGCCCCGCCCCTAACCCAACCTCCCCGCTCCCCTCCGCTCCCCATTGGTGCTCCAGCCTCAGCCACGCCCCCTCTCGCCCCTTCCATCTCCCCGCTTCCCTCTCCTCCATCTTTCTACCAATCATATCTCATACCCACTAGCCCCCACCCACTTGATCTCACCTAGGTTTCCCAGAATCTTCTAGAAACAAAACCAAGGGCTCCCGCCATTCCAATGTTCACCAATCAGGCTTCGACCTCTCACCCTTATCCCTCCCAGAACTCCCGCGCGATTACAGCCATTAACGTTAGCCAACTTCTCCCCTCGTCATCTTCCTGCCCCCACTCCATGTTCAAATGGCCGGCAGGTTCCGTGAATCCACAGGTCCCAGAACACGCCTCGCTTCCCCGGCTTCCAAGGTGCAGGCTGTCCGCCGCATGGCACCGAACATACTCCACGTTCCCCGCTGCAGTTCTACTTCTGCCTGGAGCCCCAAACAGACCCGGAGCCCCGAACGGGCTTGGAGCCCCCAAACAAACAGGCCCGGAGCCCCAAACAAACAGGTCCGGAGCCCCGAACGGGCCCGGAGCCCCCAAACAAACAGGCCCGGAGCCCCGAACGGGCTTGGAGCCCCAAACAAACAGGCCCAGAGCCCCGAACAAACAGGCCCGGAGCCCCGAACGGGCTTGGAGCCCCGAACAAACAGGCCTGGTACCCCAAACGGGCCTGCAACCCCAAACAGGCCTGGAGCCCCGAAGAGGCCTAGAGCCCCAAACGGGACTGGAGCCCCCAAATAAACAGGCCTGAGGCCCCAAACCAACAGGCCTGGAGCTCCAGATGAACAGGCCTGGATCCCCAAACAGGCCCACTGCCCAAGAGCACCGAAGACAAGCCAGGCCTGAACACTTGCCTTCCGGCTCATACCCTTCCAAGGGGTTTGTGACCCCTTTGCTACCAGGACATCATTTTTTAAACAAAAAAAGGCACCCAAAGTGCAACGTATGAACAAGTAAAGTATCTTGCCCGGATTTCGACCCCCTAAGTCTACATGCCGAGCACAAAGTACGCGATGGTCCAGGTTTTAATTAAACCCACCCCCTAGAATAAAGCTTCAGGGCTCATCTAGGCCCACCGAGGATCGGTCACGTACCTGCCCTGGCGAGATCGGACACACAGCACCTCCGACGACCACCGGAGCCGGCGTCTGTAATGGACGCCCCGCTCTAGGGCCGTGAATTTATAGGGGTGCAGCCCCTAAGCACCATGGGAACTGACGTCGCCCCGCCATTTTTGCACCCACCTATCACAAATATTCATGACAGTTTGAATTTTCCGACAATTTTTGCGTCATACGCTGCGTCGAACTTCCGGAATCGGTTATGGCTGCCATAACATGGACGAGGGGGCGGCTTGTCCTGCAAAGTGCGCCACTTCAACACACAGCTTCGACCGCCCCTGATGTTTTAGTTAAATGTTCCCAACAACTTTTTAATTAGTTTTAGACAAGGTCCCACGAAGTAGCCCCAAGCTAGTCCCGTAACTTAATGTCAGGATTATAAGTGGGGGGTCACCATGACCGGCTTCTAGCACATTTGATACGGGAAACTACCCGTATCAAATCTCCCCGCCACGTTACATCGCTCAGGCTTTTAAAGTCCTTCGCCTGGCCTTCAAACTACTCAGATAGCAGGAGGGCCGCGACTAGTCCCCTAGGTAAGAACAAGCCTATCCAACACCTAGCAACACTGAACTATGCCATTCACTCCAGAACCCAGGAGATAGAGTTCATTACTTTAAGCTGTTTGGTACTTGCTCCAAACACACCAAAAAAAAATTTTTCTATACAGTGCCCTTTCTCTGAGACACTCATATACTTCATGATTCAAGTGTTTAGTGACCATACAAATTAGGCATCATTCCAATGTTTCAGGCAACCTCAATCTTTACACCACATTAAAATGTATATAAAGGGCCTGATATAAGAGTACAGGACTACCTCTATTGTCTTCGGGGAGGCTGAGATGGGAGGACAGTTTGCACATAAGATTAGGAAAGGAAGGCTGCATGAACCCAGGAGTTCCAGGAAAAACAGGGGAAATCTGTCTAAATTACATTAAAATGTACAATGTTACAGCTAAGGAGACGGCTCAATCGGTAGTGCTAGCTTTGGAAGCATGAAGACAGGAATTCACATACCCAGCAGCCACAGTAAAAAGCAGGTGTGGTGCATCTTTCTTTTTAAATATTAAAACTATTCTTTCACAAGATTTAAAATAGGATATTTTACAAAAAGTTGCGTGGCAAATAAAATTTCCTCAATTAGGGCTGGAGAGATGGCTCAGGGGTTAAGACTCTGCCTCATAAGCAGATCAGATCCACACTCCCACATAAAAACATCAGGTGGAAATGATGACAGCCTGCACTTCTGACCCTGCTGGGCAGAGCCTAGGAAATCCCAGAGCAAAGCAGAGGTAGAAGCAATCCAGGATGATTCCTGAAGTCATCCTTGATCCTCCACAGGGATCACAGTATCCTCTGACCTACACACAGTTTTAATAAAGTTAAGATAAATTTCCAAAAGTGTAAATAGAAATGTAACATTACTGACCATCTTATAAAACACAAGGTATGGTACATCTTTAACTCCAGCACTAGGGGGGGAGAGACAGAGAAGAGAGGGAGATGGAGGACGGGGGAGATAAAAACATAAGCAGCAAGATTCTTGCTGGTCAACCTAAGCTCAATCAATGAACTAAAAATAAGGAAGAGGGAGATTAACAGAGGAATATACACACCTAACAGTGCAGTTGATATGCTTTTATGGAGTTCAGATGGCTACACTTCCTGTATGTGAAAGTGTATTGGATATCTCTACAAATTGACAAACGAACATATAAAGAACATCTATATATACACACACACTGAGATTACCTAACTGTATAGATGAAGGCTTAGGCAACTAAAATGCTTGATTTGAGCCAAGGAGCTGGCAAGGTACCTACTCACAAACCTGGTGACTTAATTCCCAAAAGCTTCAAGGTGGAAGAAGAGAACTGACTTCTGAAAGCTGTCCTTTTGGCCTCTCTCAACTATTTTTTTTAATCAACTGAGCCAATTAAAAAACTAAAAATGAGCCATGCATTGTAGTGCATACCTGTAATTCCAGCATTTAAGGCTAAGAGTGGGTTCAAGGCCAATCTGAGCAATGTAGTAAAACTCTCAAAAACAAACAACACAGGAGGCATGTATTTCAAATAACAGCAGATTAGAATTCATATTCAATCTTCAAACAGGCAATTCAGGAAGCTGAGGAATGCTGGTCCTGCAATCTCAGTACTTGGGCGGTAGAGGCAGGAGGATCAGGAGTTCAAAGCCAATCTCAGCTACATACGACAAAAAAAGAAAACCAGTAGTTTACAAGTTATACAAGTTTATTCAATCTGCACAACCAACTTTTAGACAGAAAGCAAGAGATGAAATAATGTGAATTCTTCAGGATATGAAAGAGAAGGAGTAAAAACTTTGATGATGTCACCTTCTCACATCTCCTTTCTGACTAACCTTTCTTCCCATATCATTTATATCTTGTTTTTATTGTTTTTTGAGATAAGGTCCTCCTGCCTCAACTTCTCAAAGTGCTGGGATTGCAGGTATGAGCCACAGCATCCAAGTGTCATGCCATTCTATAGGAAACGAATACTAACCCATATTAGGCATCTGAGGGTACAATGAAGAAGTTATTGAAATTTTATTAAAACAAAATTTTCCCTCATCTGAGAAAACTCACAGCCATGCTTCTGAGTTCAAGCACTGTGCATAGCTGGAATGAAAACAGTTTTACCTCAAGAGTCCAGAAAAGGACTATCCATATGAAGAAAGAACAGTGTTAAACTACTTGCCTAATATGTATAAGGCCTTCTATTCCATACCCAGAAGTAAAGGGGGAAAAACTCTACAAGCACAAGATTATTTTAGATACTGGCAACTATTTTGTTGAGAGTGTAGGAATACACATGAGCAGGTGACAGGCTGACCATCGGCTTCCATCTTGTAGGTCCCAGAAATTGAACTCCATGGGTCTTGCAAGGCAAGTGCTTTTATCTACTGAGCCATCTTATCAGCCTTACATTCCTCTTAATGGATCATATACCCCACTGCACCCCACCCACCCACTCCAAAGTGGTCTTGGTTGAGAAACAACATTCATTTCTAACATCATGGCTAAAATAGGGAAACGCATCCCTGATATGGTGTTTAGAGCTATTCAAGTGAAGGTTTCATCAGTGGATGACCCTATTATTAATCCCAACCTTCCATATAACAGAATACAAAATACATCAAGCCATATTAAGGGGAAATCATCCATTTATTGTTTAAAGATCGCAAGACAACATCTGAATTTCTGTAGCACAATTTAAATGCTTTACTTTTTCAATAAAGCAGAATAGAAAAAAAATTAGTTTCCAGTAATATCTATAACTCTATTCAGAATTAAGTCTTCCACAGACATGTTACCTGTAAATAAAAGCCTGTTACAATAAGCAAAGCTTCAACCAAAGCGGCTACTTTTCGTGCCAGAAAAAAGTTCATCCCTATAGGAGGAATGATGTGCTATGTAAAATGGCTGGAAGATCACAGCCATCAGGATATTGGAAGTATTATTATTCTATGTCACATTGAATAGTTCAGTGAATTTCAAACAGTTTACCTGTAACCATGCTGGCAACCTTCAGTTACTATTTCAATCAGGTAAAAATAAATAAATACCTTAACTGATGTCCCTTGATTTACATTATTAGGTACACAGTTCATTACCACGCAATTCTGGTTCAGAATTACATTGGAGACTCCTTGGGTTTTGGTTAGCGGTAAGAATCTTTCACAAATTCAAGTTCTTATTATTCAAAAATCTGTCAGCTAGGATACATTCAGGCAACAGCTGCAACTACAGAATAGGTACACTGCCTCAGTGCTTTGGAAAGACATAATCTAGTACACTACTAGCAGACAAAAATTATCTGTGACTGGGTAGCGTAAGTGCAGTACAGCAATACAAACATATTCATACATTGGCTTGTTTAAAGCCTCAAGCCCTCAACCCTTTGTTGAAATTCAGTAATTATATCCCTATGGTGTTTAATATCAAGAACTCAAGCTTTAGGAGGACTAAAGTCTAATCTGTACTCCAAACCAAGTAGTGGCACAAATTCAGTACTACTGAGGCGGAATCCATACAGACCTCGAAACTATGCCAGAAGAAGACACTTGATCATACAATATCCTAACAAAGTCTAAAAAATAATTACTTGTATCCATAGATGGTCCTTCAGAGATTTTACCTATTAAGCTTGTCAGTGAGTATTATTTAATGTATTGGACATAACTGCAACTTACTGATCAAATATTTGAATACTTATACTTACCTGGGATCTCATTTCTGCTGAAAGAAATAGGAAGAACAGGACTCACTTTAAAAAAAAAACAAACTTTAGAAAGGAAAGTAAATCTTATCACATACTATCACTTTTGGAAGCAGCATAGAAGGGGCAGTTGAGTTCAAAACACTGGTCAATTATGTCAAAATTAGGTCAAACAAATCTACATCATCAATGACAGTATCACAACTGTGCCCTTCACAATTAATAATTACTCCTAAGAATTTTCATTTGGCACCAGATGGTGTAGTTAAGAGAAACACTCTAGGATGTTTTGTATCAGATATGATTCTGTTAGCAGTCACAGGAGAATTTTTAAAGGGAGGTTGGAGGAAAGAAATGGGAAATAAACTGGAAAAAAAAAAAAGAACGGAGTCATCATTTCAATCAACAAAGCACTGATAACTCCAAGTGCTAGGTCAAACACTAAAACGACTGATATAGGCCCAAGTGGTTTATAAAACCTATAAAAAGACTACATCAGCAAAATCCCTGTTAAACTGTCAAAAGTTCAGAAGCTAAAACAGGGAGCAACATTTTAGCCTAAAACCTTATCTTGGGAAAATTAAGATCACTTCACATGAGTAAAAATACCTGAAAGCAAACATTTTTAAAAGCTCCAATACCCCAAATATAAAGAAAAAAAAATATCAGAAGACTCTCAATCCATGGAATCACAAAATGGCTGGACAATCTACATCTCCCCCTCAACACTAAGCATCCCATGGAAGACCAAGGGAGACCAGACCTTCCAGACCACTGCACCACCTGGTTGCTGCAAAATGTTACGGAGATTCCTTGTGGAACAGCAGTTTCTCACTTCTTGTGTTTCTCCCTATCATTCAGGAAGCAAGTCTGGCTGTGCTATTCTATTATCATATCACCCATCTGCAACACGATACTGTACAGATAAGGAAGAAGCATGTTGTCTAATTCCCTTTCCCCCATAAGGTTGAGGCTCAGGTATAGGGATAATTCTCCTGTGTGCAGTCTTTATTCAGGCTGACTCATTGACTTCAACAGGCTTAATCATGTGGTCAGGTTTGTTGCCAGCTGCATAATGCTCCCACATCTGCAAATAGAGCCGCTCTAGTTCCATTGTGTATTGTTTGGTGTTGAACAGGGGACTAGATATTCTCTGTTTCCAGACTTTGCCACGAATTTTCTTCAGGCTAGGTGATTTTAAAAAGAGAGAGAAAGAAAAAGAACCAAGCTTATAAATGAGAACAAAAACTCAGAAATAGACACTATAAATACTCAGTCACCTTTATACCAATATATATATAACCAAAATTCACACTACTTTCTTTTCTGATTGGCTTATTATCTTAAGGCTAAAAATTACAACAGTCATAGCTAATAATGCTTACATTTATCAAGTTCACTGCCACATCCTCTGCAAAACTTTCTTTCCTAAGCAAATATATCAAAGATATAGCATGCTTTTTGTATTTTATCTTATTTCCATTTTTACGAGAAGAATTGGTAATGAGCCAGTGAGATGGCTCAGCAGATAAAGGCAAACCTGGTGTCCCAAGTTCAGTCCCTGGAACCTACATGCTAGAAGAAGCCTACATGCCTACATCGTGAGCATGTAGGTGTATGTATGCATTCTCCTTCTTAACCATCCCCCTTCAAGTAATAAAACATAATAAAAGAATTGGCAATGCACTATCCAATAGCTTGCAAACTATTTCATTGATAAACAATTTAACAATGTGTATATTGTACATTAACAACCTTGGATGTTCATAAACTCTGACCTATCAGTAACGGTTTTTAATCTACTCAAAAGAAATAACTAGAGATGAAGATATATAAGATCATGCAAAGATGTTCACTAAAACTCAGACACGAAATAAGACAAAACACTCAACTTATAGATATTTTAATGAAACAAAATATTGAAGGGGAAAAGAAATGCCATATCTATTGACGTTTTCCTCTTGTACCCGAACTGAATCTCCCACTCATATATATAAAACAGAAGTGTTTTTACTGTCAACAAGACTACAATTCTGTCCTAAAACTGAGGGAAAGAAAGTGAAGCAATTGAAATGGAAGGAGGAACAATTTGTTTCTATTCCTTTTCTAGTATAGTATTACTGTAGAAGATGCTGGAGTATAACTGTGCATTTGTAAAACCATCATTAAAAGTTATTGTTTGCCATGATGGATTTTGTAAAATGGGTGTGTGCCCTTTGGCACAGCCAAAGCCAAGCTTATATCAATGCTACCTTTAAGAGAGAAAGACCTCATGTGCTGTGCGCGTGCACATATACATTTGGAAGTCAGTGAACAACCTTAGGTGTTGTTTCACTGTTCTGGAACTCTCCCAAGTAGGCTAGGCTGGCTGCCCAGCAAACCCCAAGGACCTGCCTGTCTCTACTTTCCCGCACTGGGATTACAAGCATTTTATTATTATTATTTATTCAATTGTGCGTGTGTGCGCGTGCGTGCATGTGTGCGTGTAGAACCACGGCGAATTGGGGAACCACCATGGACCTCCTCCACCTCCTCGTTTACTCTGCCCCGGGATTTACTGGCTCCGCCCTACCAGGACCAAAAACGCAGGCCGCCCTGCTTCCGCCCGGCATTTATAGGTGGGGTCTAGGATCTGAACTCAGGACCTTCTGCCTGCAAGGCAGAGACTTAACCCCTGAGCCACCTCTCCAGCCCCTACAAGCATTTTTTCAACATGGATTCTAGAAATAGAAGCAAATACCTGTCTGCAAGCACTTACTGAGGGAGCCATCTCCCCACCCCTAGTGTATTTGTTCTTAATACTTTGTGTTAGCATAGGGAAGTAGTTCTGTTGATAAGAAGCCCTGGGTTTGATTCTCAGCACTGCATAAACCAGGTATGGTGGCACGCAGGACCAAAGTTCAAGGTTATCACTACATAGGCACTTTGAGGCCAGCTTGAGCTATGTGAGACATGGTCTCAAAATATTTTTTTGTCAACAGGAGAATGATCAAGCTCTAATATATTCATACAATGAAATACTACTTATTGATAAAGGGAATATATTCATTGAATGGAAACTTCTTTTAGAATACCTATTGTACTGTTCCATTTGTATCAAGTTCCCAAATGGGAAACCTATTTTTCAGTGGAAAAAAATCCACAAGAATTGTCTCTACAAGTTAGTGAGAAACAAAAGAAGAATTGTCTCTACTAAGTTTTTTGGAGTGATGGTAATGTTCTGTATCTTGAGAGGTAAGCTTGGACTACCAAAGTAATTCTGAAAATACACTAAATGGTGAAGATTCATGTGATATATATTTTTTTTGGGGGGGGGAGACAAAGTCTCATTCGGCAGCCCAGGCTTACATAGAATTTGTGGAGTTGTCCTGCTTCAGCCTCCCAAGTGCTAGGATTACAAATATATATGCCACATAGCTCTCATTATATATAAACTCCACCTCTAAATGATAAATATTGGGAGTTGGAGCATTCATTATTGTAAAATATTTGCCTAGCACAGGGGCAAGGCCCTGGGTCTAATTCCTACTCCCCCAAAACGGGAAAAAATGAATTCTTATTGTGTATTAATGGCTACCAGTTACTTCAAAATGTATCAAATAAAGCCACTCAATGGAAAGATGAATAGATGAACAGATGAAACAAAATATGATAATGGTATAATTTAAGCAATAGGTATAGAAGTGTTTATTATAAAATTTAAATTTCTTATAACAAAATTTATAACAAAATGTTGGAAGAAAAACATTGTATGAATAAATGCCAAAAAAATCTACTAAAATTTTTAAACAAAAGCCAGCTTTATCTTGCAATCTCAACACTCATGAGAGGCTGAGACATTGCCAGGAGTTCAAGACCAATCTGGGCCCTAGCGACCCATCATTTAACAACAACAACAAAAATCAAACACACTACATTGTCTATTGTAACTTTATTTACCCCTAGATTGATTGATATGAATTCTTTCTTTAATACCTGAAGCAAAATTTTACTTTTCTTATATCTATGTAACAGTGAAAAAAAAAAGTCATTCAGCGAGAGTATGTGTGTGTGTACATGTATGTACGTGTATGTTTGTATGTGTGTGTGTGTGAGAGAGAGCGAGCGAGAGTTATATATGAGTATGGGTGCGCACGAGAGTTATATGAGTATGGGTGCGCACGAGAGTTATATGAGTATGGGTGCGCACATGCCACAGAACATGTTTAGATGTCAAGAAAACCGCCTTCTCAGAGTTAGTCAAGAAAACCGCCTTCTCAGAGTTAGTCTCTATGTGTGTTCCAAACCCAGGTCTGTTTAAGATTGCCTGGCAAGCACTTGTCCTGAGTCATCCCTCTGGCTCACAATGGAGACAATCTTAAAAAGTGATAACACTTGTTGAGTCCTTGCTATGCACCAAGATCTGCTCTAAGTGCTTCACATAGAGAACCTTTTTAAAAGCTCACAATACCTCTGCAAAGTAAGTGCTACCATAGAAGCAAAGCAGAAACAGGAACCTGCCCAAAGTGACAAAGCCTGTAAATAACAGAGCATGGATTCAAACTTAGGAAGTCTGAGTATGTTCTCTAGCACCTATGCATCACGCTACTTCTCAAAACCAAACACTCCACGTCTGGAGTTTGTATTCTTTTCCAGTTCCTTGCCCCTCATGATACTCTACATTTGGAATCCATGAATCCCATTCTTTCTCTCTTCTAATAAACTCTTAACACACACACACACACACACACACACACACACATTCAAAGACATAAATGTACATACACAGCCTTATGGATGTACGGCAATGTATATCTTAGTATGCAGGTAAGTATGTATCTGTGGAGGCCAGAAATTAACATTAGGTATCATCCTCAATCCCTCTCCACCTTGTTTTTTGAGACAAGGTTCTCTCACTGAACCTACAGCTCATCTATTTGGTTAGGCTGATTGACCAGGGAGCTCTAGGAATCTACCAGTATTCCTCCCTCCAGCAGTGTTTTCTCATGCCGATACACACATGGGGATCCAAATTCAGGTCCTCATGCTTTTCCAGCAGGCACTTTGCTAACTGACCATCTCCCCAGCCCCATACCTAGCTATTTTATGTGGACACTGGGGATCAAAATCAGGTCCTCATGTTCGTGTAGCAAGTACTTTGCCAAATAAGCGATCCCCTCAGCCTCTATACCTCAATTCTAACTGTCGATTCTAATACAGAAGCTGAACTTTTTTGTCAATCACTTGTATTTCTGATTCAATGAGTTGTCTGCTCATTTCCTTTCCTATGAGGATTTAAAATTCAAATGTTCTTCAGGTTACTAACACGCAAACATACAAAGCAAAGATTGTTCTCCCATTTGCCTTTTTAATTTTCTTGAAATTTTTTCAATTCAACCATTCTTTATATAGTAAAAGCTAGTGATTACTTCAGTTTAGATCATGTTCTCTCACCCAGAATTCATACAACTAATTCATCTATTTTATATTACCCTCAATTTATACCTTTATTTTACACTTAATTATAGTCAAGTGGCCAAAAGGCAATGTGGTTTCATTTTACAATAGGTACACGCATGCGTATGCGCACACACACATCCATTTGTTTATGAAAGTTTACTTACTATTCTAGGTCAGTTCCCAGTTTCACAGCTATGTCTTCATATTCTTGTCTGTTTTTAGCAATAAGCTCAAGACATCCTAAGCAAGTGAGTTGGGAAGCTGCAACTCGAGACGCAAGAGTCTCTCCTGTAATACAAAAGATATTAATTGTACATCTGAGTAACGAAAAGCAGCCATCAACACTAATTACATTAAGTATCCATACAATACAGATGGGGAGGATGCTGACAAGTCAAACTTGAAGTAATCACATTTTCTACCATCTTGCCTAAAATACTGATTCCAACAGAAAATTTTACCTGGAAATACTTTCTCCTGACCTAAAAGTTTTAAAAAACAAGAATCTAACTTACCTGGCATGGTCACCATGGGTGTTCCTGCCCAGAGAACATCCATCCCCGTAGTGTGCCCATTACACAGTGGCGTGTCCAGGCAGACATCAGCCAGCTGGCCTCTCCTGACATGTTCCTCTTTAGGAGCAACAGGTGAAAAAATGATACGGTTTTGAGGAAGGCCCATGTTTTGTGCGTACTGTTGAATATTGGGCTCTCCTACTGCTGGAAAACGTAACAGCCAGAGCACGCTATTAGGTACACGCTTCAGGATCTAATAAAGGGAAAATGAGAATATTAACAGCACATCTACCCTCCTTCTAATCATTCTACCTCACTCTTTTCTTTCCACCAAAAAGCCTACTTTGGGCTTGAGGATGTGGCTAAGTTGAAGTCGTCCTAGTCCTGGTTCTACCACAAGCACCACAGAAACTAGGCATGGTGGCACATACCTATATTTACAACACTCAAGAAGTAGAGGCAGAACAACCAAAAGTTTAACATCAGCCTTCATTACATGAGATCTGTCTCAAACAAAACCTACTGTTTCTTTCCTTTCAGCTATCATCAGAGTTTGAAGAAAGGAAGAAAAATGGAATTAAGAAACAAAGTTAGTTACTAAACTGGCACAATCAGAGGCAGCTAGACCTTATGGGAAATTGATACAACAAGGGATCTTTGTTGGTAATGGGAATTTGTACATATCAAACTTTAAAGAGTTTTGTTTTGTTTTAGAAGAGGTTAGGTCTCAAGTTACCTACACTGGTCACCAGCTTCCCACCTCAGCCCCAGAGAAAGTTGAAGTAGGCACATCTAACCAAACCCAAACTTTCAACAAAAGGCAACAGACTTAAGAAACAGACAGAAAATATTGTGGGGTTTCTTTTTGGCTACGTGGATTCTATCATTAACTGATAGATTGTTTCACAACTTCAAAGAAGTTATACAGTAGGTACAGTTGTGCAGTTGTTTCACAACTTCAAAGAAGTTATACAGTAAGTACAGTTGTGCAGTTGACAGTAGGTAAACATGCATGGCTATGTGCCAATAAAATTTTACTTATGAAAACAAGTAATATGGGGCTGCAGATGAAGCTCAGTGGTAGAGTACATGCCTCCCATGTGGAAGGCTATCGGTTCTATCACCGTGAACAAAATTAAACAATCAAACAATGGATTTGGCCCACAGGCCAGTGTGTCAACTCCTGATTTAGATCTACATTTATTCAATGTATCACAAAAATTCACAATTCATTCTTTGAAAGACATTAAGACCAGATCAATTTTTCAAATTCAGCATATTACATATTTCAAAATTATACCATGTATATATGTATTATCTAATACCTTCAAAAATAACTGTTTAAAAAGGAACAAATTAGTATCTCTACACTGAGATGTAGGAATATTCACAACAAACAGAATAGACAGAAGCCTAGCTTAAAGCCTAGCTTAACATGATGCTACTTTGGTTTTACTTTCAGAGTTTTGGAGAAAGTGAGGGTTAAAGGATAACAGAAGTATACTCACTCATCGGTTTCATCTTCTCTGTATTAAGTCTCTCCATTAAAACAATCAATTAAGGATAGCAAGTTTGAGGCAAAACTAAGTAAGTAAATAAAATCAACCAAGGAATTATTTCTTAAACTATCTAAAGGTAAATATCATATTTCAGTTATCTGACCTAAGAGCCAGTTAATTCCAGCTATCCTATCTATCATTCTGCTTCTGCAAACTGGTCTCATGAGCCAAGAGGTAATGGTATCAATCAAAGAATGGTAAACATGGGTGGATCATACGCAACAAAGTTTTGCTATCAGTTCAGGCAAGGGGGTTGGCAAACTATGGCCTGGCACATCACCAGTTTCCATAAATAAAATTTTACTGAAATAAAGCCACATTCGTTTGTTTTCATGTCTAGGATGTTTTCGTATCAACAGTTGAAGATACGTTAACAGACTACTAATAGCAAAATTGAAAACATTTACTATCCAGTCCTTTAAAAGAAGGTTTGAGGAAGGAGGGAGGGGACCGGGGTACCTATTAAACTTGTATGATTGGGAAAAAAATAAATGAATATAATTTAAAAAATAATAAAAAATAAAAATAAAAAAGATTCAGAATCCGGAGCCGGAGCAATAACTTAGTGTGTAAGGCAGCTGGCTCAAAATCTGGCAACCCGCGTTTGATGCTTGAGAAGCCCACATGGTGGAAAGAGAGAAGTGACTCCTAAAAGTTGTTCTCTGAGCTGCATCCTTACATCATGCATGTGATCTCTCTCTTGTCTGTTCCTTTCTATTCCATCTTCCCTCCCTCTTTCCCAAGTAAATAAATATTGATAAAAAAAGAAAGAAAAAAGAACGTTTGACCTCTGATTTAGACAGACTTCCTTGAATATGCAATAAAAATGATTCACAAAACAAAATTTATAAATCAGAAGGGGAAGACTAGGGTCATCAAGCTTGGCTACCACACATGAGGCCCTAGGTTTAATCCCCAGCATTGAGGAGAGAAAAATGAATGACATTAGAAGGAAACCAAAACTGACTAAAAAAGGCTAGTGATGTAGCTTAGTTGATTAAGTAATGCAGGAAGTCTGGAGTCAATCCCCAGTACCATATTAAATCAGGTGCATGTTTGTATTTTGAAGGCAGAGGCTGGAGGATCAGAAGTTCAAGGTATAATAAGGTCAGGGATACATGAGACTCAGAAAACAATAAGAATGATGGAAAACTAACTAACTCTTGAAGATTTGAAATGAGGAAATAGCACCTGAATGAGGACTGACACAATACATATGTATTCATCTCTAGATACTAATAATAAATCTACAAATACTCACATTTGCCCACATCTGCAAAGTAGAAGGGTCAATTTTATACAACTGATTGAAGTTGCAGTACACGATGGCATCTTCTGGTAGCCCATATTGGGAACGGGTGGTAACAATAATGGTACGAGGAACCTCCTCTCCAGTAGCAGCCTTATTATTGATCTAGAACAAGGAAAAAGGCAATGATAATAATATTCAGATAGGCCTGGGGGGGGATATGCTGGAGATATAGCCCAGGAGGTAGAATGCTTGCTTAGCATTCACATAAAACCAGGTGAGGTAACAAATGTCTGTAATTCCTGCACCCAGGAAGTAGAGGCAGAAGACTCAGAAGTTCGAGGTCATCCTTGGCTACACAGCAGGTTGTAAGTCAGTCTGGGGTAAATGAAACTCTGCT
The DNA here is from genome assembly GCA_023101885.1 of Typhlomys cinereus. Taxonomy (NCBI): domain Eukaryota; kingdom Metazoa; phylum Chordata; class Mammalia; order Rodentia; family Platacanthomyidae; genus Typhlomys; species Typhlomys cinereus. The sequence continues at coordinate 37,124 of JALPQD010000305.1, read as the reverse complement.
TGTCCCCTCACTAGTTCTCCCACTCCACCAAAAAGAGAATTTAACTATACTGTAGAATGATTACTTAGCATGTGCTAAGCCTTGGGTTTACTCCTTGACACTACAAATAAAAATATGGGGCTGGTGAGATAGCTCGGCAGGCAAAGCACCTGCTTGCAAACTTGGTGATCTGAGTTCAATTCCTGGACATCCATAAGTGAAGAAGAGACCTGACTTCTAAAAAGTTGATCTGTGATCTCCACCTGTGAGCCATAGCATGCATGTGTGTGCCCCCTTTCCTCTTAAATGAGATATACATACACAAATGTATATGTATGTATATATGTGCACGTGCGCAAACACACACACACACACACACACACACACACACACGATTGGCTTCAAACTCACTATGTAGCCCAGGCTAACTTCAAACTCTTTTGTCTTGGGTTTCCAAGTGATAGGTGTGTGCCAACAAATATGACCTGGTAATTTTTTAATCATTAAAGAAAGAATCCAAATAGAGGTAGAAGTAGAAGCAGGAGGGTCAGAGTTCAAGAACATCCTCAGCTGCATAGCAAACTGAATGAAGAACAACCTGGGCTATAAGAAACCTTGTTCCCAAAAAAACAATAACAACAAAAAACTAGAAATTAAGTTCTTGATGTATTTGTATATGTATGTGTGTATATATATATATATCTCACTTATTAAGAGAAAGGGGGGCACACACACTCAAGAGGCTGAGGCAGAATTGCCAGGAGTTCAAGCTCACCCTAGGCTACATAGAGTCCCCAAAGCAAACTAAAATGCATTGGCCAACTTTAAAAATGATACTTTTGGAATGGGACTATAACTCAGAAGTATAGCCACTAGCCTGGCTAGCATGGTGAAGGCCCTGAGTTCCATTCCCAGAACCACTAAAATAAATAAAAACGCACTTAAAAGTAAAATGTACAGAGGTACCTTTATTGTACTAATTGTAATAAGGAACAATTAAAGCATTTTCTTAATTTGGTGAAGGGACTGCCCGAAAAAAAACTTTTTACTTTAATCAAAAAAACACTGAAAACCCAGGAGAGTTGCCAAGTTCAAGAACAATCTGGGTTACATAGCAAAAGTCTGTCTCAAAAAAAACAAACAGAAGTACTGAAAACTCTATTAAATCAGCAGAAAATTTTTCGTTCTTTACATTTTCCTTCAAGAACAAAATGTCCTTTTCTAAATCATGCCTAGTCTTTAGAGCTAACTATAATTACACGTCAAAATGGGCTCTTCTCCACAGTTGTCTCCTCACAATTTCTCATTTATAGTCTCATTTTGAAAACTCCGTGCATTTGAGGACTATCTTACATCATTATGTGAGTATGAACATTTCAACAAATTTTTAACTCCTAAAAGGTTTGGGTTCCTTGTTTTTTTACACGTGGTTGACAAAGTTACATATGCAAGCGTGTAATATATTCATTGATGACATACTACATCACTGTGGTTAAGACATGAACTCCAAAGTATTATGTTGTACTCTGCTGAACAAATTAAGTATCCCAGATATTACAAAAGCATAGATGACAGGTACGGAGCACTGATCCAGAGGCCACAGATTTAACTGGAACCAATTCCTAAAAGAACTGTCTGAACAGAAACTGTGTGATGCCTACAAATAGTCTGCCACATAATAAGAGATTATAGCCACAGCAGACTCTCACTAACAACCAGCTGAAGCTAGGTGACTCAAAACCAGACACACCAGTTTTCACTGAACTCCGTTTCCTCACCTATTAAACAGAGATGATGATGCCTCCACTACAGAGTTATCAAAAGGCTTACGAAGGAAACAAAAACATATTTGGTGGTACATAATAAAAGTCTTTACTCACCTGTGTAGTTGCTAGTCCATTGCTAATACTGAATCCATTAATGGTTATCTGAATCTGTCCTCTGTTGATCATTTCAATAACTGCTTCTGCGATGGTATTCATGGGAATAACAGGCATGTTAAGAGCTGTGTTACTGCTATCTGCATTGTCTCCTCCATCAGGACACTTCATCTAAAAACAAAAAGAACAGATGCATTATAGGAAAAGATCCCAAATGTAGTACGGTACACTTCAACGGCAAATGTCACCTAGGTTCTGACCTTAACAATCTTCACATCTGGTAGACTATCAAGAAACGCTTTGAGATCGATGCCGTTCAGAACTATCCGATTGTCATAAATGTGTCCATTTGACTTAAAATCGATGACTGCTTTTTTCTAATGGAGAAACGTGTAGAACGTGCCTTTTAGAATACATGTGGACAATTTTGAGGTTCTCTGAAATTTCCCCACGACATTGTATTTCTACCTACCTTCAAGTGAGGGAACATATTTGCATGATCACCAATAAAAAATGTATGAGGCATATAAGCCAGCTTCTCAGAATACTGCTCAGCGACTTCAGCTGGTGAGGTTTCCTGATCAGTGATGATATAATCCATAAAAAGTGCCCCGCTAGTTCCAGGGTATCCCAGCCACATCGCCTTAAAAAACAATCAGACCAAAAACTGATGAACTTTCACCCATGTACTTAATCCCTAAACACTGCATAAGGTATGCATATTAAGTATCTAACTATTTTTGTGTGTCAATCATCCTTCAATCAAGTTTTTTTAAATAATGTTCATTAAAAGGTCCTTAGTGGGGTGGTGAGATGGCACAGAGGAAAAAGAAAATGTGCTTCCCACTGCACTCCATCCCTAAAACCCACATGGTGAAAGAATACTTTCACAAATTGTCCTCTGACCTCCACACACGCCTCCCCCAAAATAAATAATTTTTTAAAAGTTCCCAAATCATATATGTAAATAAACAAGGAAGGCTGATTTCTTTAGCCAAGAGCAATCAAGTAGCATTTCAGATTAACCTTGAAAAGTGCTAAAATGTTTTTCAAATGTGCCAGACAAAGCAACTTCTGTACAGTCATCAAGTGTCTGTCTCCATAAGCCCAGCAGGCATTATGTCCTATACTCACAATTCTGCCCTTGTGCATTTTAATAACTATGCTTTTTAAAAATCAAGAATATCTAGCCTATAAGAATATCTAGCCTATTGCTTTCAATGTCAGCCATATGGACAAGACAAATCAAGACATATCACTTTCTTTTTAGTCCAATACACATTGTGAGTGATTTTTTTTTTTTTACCTGAATTGGAGCTGGCCTGAGAGCGAAGAGCTCATTTCGAGCCCCCTTGGTATAGCCATTCATATTTACAAGGATGTGAATTCCATCCTGGTGGATGCGATCAGCAGCTTTTCCATTGCATGGAATCTGTGGGACAGAAAATAGGAAACTATGCATGATCCCTAATTAATTCAATTAGTAACATTAAACAGAATTTGGATTCCTAGACACAAAAAGAATGAAAAAACAGAGCAGAGTGACATATTCATGTAATCCCAACACTTGGCAGATGGAAGCAAAAGGATCTGGAGTTCAAGACCATCTTATCTCAAAAAACAAATATAGGACTGGCAAGATGGCTCAGTAGGTACGGTGCCTATGTACAAATCTAGAGACCTGAGTTCAATCCCCAAGTTCAAGCCCCTCTCCTAAAAGTTGTCATCTGATTTCCATTTATACACCATCACATATGTCTACCCCCTCCAAAATGAACAAATTAAAAAAGAGGGGCTAAATTAAGAGGGGCAAATGGAATTAAGTACCACTAAAATGGTTTCAAAAAGCATTGCAGCAGCAAAACACAGAGGAAGTAAAGTTTGACTGTTTTAGCAACAGGATTTCACAGGAGCTGATATTTGAAATGAGCTTTCAAATATGGCAAGTATATCCGACAAGCCTATAATTCCAACATTCAGGAAGCTAAGACAGAAGGATCGTGAGTTGGCAAATAGTCTGAGCTAAATAGTAAAACACTGTCGAGATGGCTCAGGGTTTAAGACTCTGTCTCACAAGTAGAAGGTCCTGAGTTTGGATCCCAAGTCCCATATAAAAACTCCAGGCAGAAACAGCACTAGCCTACACTTCTGGCTCTGGTGAGCAGATCCTGGGAAAATCTAGTGGGAAGCAAGGAGATAGAAGCAATCTAGAATGATTTCCAAAGTCACCCTTGGTCCTCCACAGGGACCCACAGTGCTCTCTGACATACACACGCACACAAAAAAGAATACAGTCCTTGGAGGTCTTAAAGATGGTCGCATGCTTTATGGTAATAGAGAATCTAATCACATGTTGAGTCTCCCAATCTATCTACTATTTATGCATTTATCTACTTATTCATTTATGAAACAGGGTGCAGAGCCCAGATTGAACTCTATGTAGCCAAGAATGAGCTTGAATTATCCTGCCTCCACCTTTAGAGTACTAGGATTTACACGTGTGCCCCCACCTTGCTCAATTTATATAGTCCTGGGTTTCATGTATGCTAGGCAGACACTTTACTAACCAAGTTGCATTCCCAGCCCAGTCCTATAACATCTACATCCATATTTGTATTTCTACATAGATGTATGGATCTTCCACTTATATATCTATATAGTCACAGATAGATATATTAGGTGGATGTTTATGCATATTCATGTGTACATGTATATTGCTTAATACATTCATTAGTCACCAAAGTGGCTAATAAAACCTATGAAGAATACAATCATTCTTTAGAATTAATAAATTTAATTTTCCCATAGGTTTTGAGCTTAATTTATCATAAACTTTATAGAAGGAAGAACAATACAGTTAAATATAGACCAGTCTGGTCTACACAAGTTTCAAGACAAGGAGTTATAGTGGGGATCATGTCTCAACCCTTCCCCATAAAAGAAAAACCGAATGGAAAAAATTCACAGAACTACATGGTTTGGTTTTGTTGAGATGGGGTTTCCTGCAGCCCAAGATGGCCTTTGAAGTCCTGATCTTCCTGATGTCACAAGATATATTTTCTTTAAGGTGCCTATAGTTTATTTTTCATGTTTCAGAATTTACTTAGTATTTTAGATTATAAGTGCTAGCTCGACGCCCACAAACATATCACATTTATATTGCTCTGGCAACTTCAGCAAGTCATGTCAATTAAATGTAAATGACCAAGGAAATAAGAGCTAACCGACTACATATAGTAGTTCCTATATAATATCTATCATCAAAAACATAAAATGGCAGGGTTGTAGGGATGGCTCAGTGTTAGCTCAAGTGCTCAAGTGTAAACAGCCAGGTTTGAATCCCCAGAACCCAAATAAATGTCTGGTAGGTACAATGGTTGGCCTGTAATTCCACTCAGGAGGCAGAAAGAGGGGATTAAGTACAGCAAGATAGCTACTGAGCCTAGTCCAGTAGGTGAGTGCTGGGTTCAACTGAGACCCTGCCTCAAAGATTGAAATGGACAATGATCAAGATTCCTGACCTGAACCTTGGGCCCCCCACACATGTACATGTGACCATACACAAGTCTCTGTAATAAACACATTGCTGCACACACCACACACACACATTAAAAAGAATACTAAAGGTAAGGAAGGTACGTACTTGCATGTCTGGGTTCAAGCCCCAAAGCTCACATGGTAAAAGGAGACAACCAACTCCTAAAAACCATCTTCTGACCTACACACACACACACTCCCTCTTTCTCTCTCAATAAATATTTTTTAATTGTTTATTATTTATTCAATTGTGCGTGCGTGCGTGCGTGCAGAACCACGGGCGAATTCAGGAACCACCATGGACCACCTCCACCTCCTCCTTGTTTACTCTGCCCCGGGATTCACAGGCTCCGCCCTACCAGGACCAGAAACGCAGGCCGCCCCCGCTTCCGCCCGGCGTCTATATGTGGGGTCTAGGATCAGAACTCAGGACCTTCCGCCTGCAAGGCAGAGGCTTAACCCCTGAGCCACCTCTCCAGCCCCTCAATAAATATTTTTAAAATACTAAAATAAGACTACTTTTGCATGCTGAGTCCTCGTATAAAAACAACAAAACACTTCATATTAATAGATTTTTTTCCAAATTTGTTCAAAATAAAAAGGTTAGAAGCAGAAGAATTTCGCTTACCTGAGAAAGATCAATGAAATGATTGGCTTCTGCCATCACCTTCACACGAAAGTTTGTGCCATCATCTGGACTCAGGGCATAGCAGAATACCTGGAAGGCAACCAAAAGTGTACTTAACGATCATGTTTCTAATCTTTCCAAAAGACATTAGGTTGAATACCTAAAGTGACAAAAATGCCATCCAAAACTAATCTTACCTCAAATTTATCAGGATTGTGCATGCCTGGAATAGACTGCATAAGATGAGAAGTAGGATGGTTTCCAAAGTCAGAACTCACATATCCTACACGCAAACGACCATCACTGAGTTTCAAGTCTTTTGGATGTTCATAAGGTGGCTTATGAAGGACATTAATCTAACAATAAAAATACAATACTCATTAGTAAAGTCAAGACATTTGTAAATTTTCATCTGAGGAAACTAAAATCAGGCTGGGGATGTAGTTCAAGTTAGTACAATGCTTGACAAAACCCAGGATTCATCCCCAGCACTGTGTTAAAAAAAAAAAAAATACAGTATAGCACACCTCTGTAACTCTAGCAATAAGGACGTAGAGGTCAGAGATGATCAGAAATTCGAGATCATGCTCAGGTACAGAAAGAGTTCAAGGCCAGCCTAGAATTCCTCTGGCTTTCACACACATATGCACATGTACATGTATACCCGTGAACACACATACACATAAAAGTGAAATACAAATAATTTTAAAAAGTAGAAAACTAAAAGCATACCAAAACCACACTTTACACCCACTGAGAATACTCGGCTCAGAAAACTTTATCTGACCAGGGGCTATATTAGCAGTCCTGAGACCTATGAAAAAGCCTGAACCGGATTTAAACCACAGAAGTAATACAGATACAGAATGATAAATGCTATAGTACTTTAGGATCTCTACAGGGAAACATGTTTCTTTTAAAAAAAAAATTAAACTTAGCACTCCATTTTCTGGGGCAAATTTTAAACTCTGTTCAAGGAGTACTTCAATTCTCAAAGGTGAGTTTTAAATACCACTATGGTGGGGATTTTTGTTTTCAGTTTGATTTTAAGTTGGTCTTCTTGAGAGGAGAGTTTTGCTTATTTTTTATTTCGAGGCAGGTTTTTGCTACACAGCCCAGGCTGACCCCAAATCACCAATCACCATCCTCTCTAGTCTCTGCCTTCAAGTGTTGAGCTTATAGGAGTGTAAGGATTATAGGCATGCACCACAATGCCTAGCTGTGGTATTCAACCCGAAAGAAACCACCACCATAAATTTGTTAATATAATTAGGGACTTCCTACTTTGGAATGAAAACAGCAGGTTAGAAACAGGACACAATTGGAAGAGTTTCTGGGATAGCTAACAAAGTTCATTTTGAACATTTACCTTATGCTAACTCACAAAAACATAAAATTTGATTTGCCTAAGAGTTTATATTTGAATTTTAGTTTACAAAAAAAAAAAAAAAAAAAAGATTCAAACAAGACTGACCTTATCCAAGCAGAGATTCCCATGTCTCTCAGCAATAGCTTTTCTGAAGCCATGAGAAAGAGGATACAGCATGCTATGATGGGGGTGCACAGAAGGCAGTCTGTTCTTCTCTAACTGGTCAGCCACAATACTGACCAGCTTCTTCATCCGCTCATCATAGTCTGTCCAATCACAGACGATCTAGAGAAACCAAAGAGAGATCATCATCCAGAAAATTCCACTCTGGGATTTGATCTTACATGTCTTTGGTCTTCTCGAGTAGCATCCAACAGCCTACTACAAACGCATCCCAGTCAGGCTTAGATTACTGCAGCATGTAATGATTACAAAGTAATTACAACACTGAAAGCAAATGGCTGGCCTATTATTCTTTACCTGAAGGCAATGAGCCAAGTTACAATAAGCATCAGGAAAATCAGGTTTCAGTTTCAGAGCTGTGCGGTAAGAAGCTATTGCTTCTGGGATATTCCCTGAATCCTGGAAAAAAATAAAATGGCATAGTAAGACATTTCCATGATTAAACATTCAGTGTTAAATGTGTTATAGCCAAAAGCAGTACCTTATGAATGGAAGCCAGATTGCTGTGTGCATCTGCAAATGCAGGGTTAATCTGGATGGCACGGGTGTAACATTGCAAGGCTCCCTGAACGTCCTGCATCTCCTTCAGAGTGTTCCCCATATTAGAGTAAGCATCAGCAAAGGTAGGACTGATTCTGAAGAAGAGGACAAAGGTTTGGTTTGTCTAGTACAAAGATCTTTAACAAATTGACCAATGGTCAATTTAGGGGCTGAGGTGTGGATCAGTGATAGAGTCCTTGCACTACAAAGCATGAGGCCGTGGCTTTAATTCCCAGCACCAAAGGTGGAGGGGTAGCCATTTTAGTGCCTGCCAAATGCCAAAACTTTGAAGATTAAATGAAAAAAGCAAATTGTGGGTTTCTTACCGAATTGCTTCCTTATAATGCATCAGAGCTTCCTGCAGCTTGCCCTGTTGTTGCAGTACACTTGCTAAATTTGAATGTGCAGCAGCAAACTCTGGGAAGACCTATGAAGAATCAAGATCACAAATGACACTGAAAAGAAAAGAACCTGATATAACAGCAGAAACACCGTCCCACAATTCTAAAAGCACTGCCCAAGGACTTAACTTCTCTAGATCTTTTCCATGTCTACTTATTTTTCAAGAACTTGTAGCCCAAATCTGGTTTTTCCTCCATTTTATACATGTTCTAGCTTTATGTATGTCTGTCTGTCTGTCCGTGTGTCTCAGAAGGCAGTGTGTGCGCCTGTGGAGGCGCAAAAGTGACTTTTAGGAATTATCCTGGCGGGTTCTACCTCCTTTTTGCTTTGCTCTGGGGTTTCCCAAGCTCTGCCTTCCAGGGTTAGAAGTGTAGACCATCAACATTTCCACCTGGCATTTTTACATGGGATGCAGGATCCGAACTCAGGTCCTCCTTGCTAGGCGGAGTCTTAATCCCTGAGCCATCTTTCCAGCCCCCTGGTTCTTATTTTAAACCTGAGGAGGGACTCTCTCCCTCAATTATGCTGATCTAACACCATCATGACCTTTGTGAACACCTTCCATACCTAACCATCATATGGCCATCAGACACTGAAATGATAAATTTCTTGGTAACTTCCTTTTAGCTTATTCATCAATTTCTTTGAACAGATCTTACTGATGCATAATGAACTCAATGTAGGAATTTTCTTCAGTGTGGCTAGGAACTTATACTCATTTATCTCTTGAAGAGTTCTCCTTTAAATTACTCAACCATTATCATGAGGTGGATGGCAAGCAAATTTAACTGCTTTCCCTCTATTAACACAGATTAAATATCCAGTCACACCATCTTCAACATACTTCCAATGCTTTGCGATATAAACGGACTGCCTCTTCGATGTTTCCCTGTTCTCGTTTGATGTTGGCTAGGTTATTCAAAGAGTCGGCATGAGTAGGACACAGACGGAGAGCTGTATTATAACAATCTTCTGCTTCAGCAACCTGAAAAATAAAACAAACTATTCAGAAAGTATGCAGAAGAATCACAGAACCACCACTGACAATGGTTTAACAATTACAATGGCTTAACTAAGTCTAGTGGCTGAGTAACTTTCCAGAAAATGGCTATTTTTCCCACCGACAAATTCCAAAGAAAAACAATTTTCAGTCTCAATACTTACTATGCATGAATAAGAATTTTCTTAATCCTACCAGATAGCAAGGAAATAAAAATAGAAAGACTCCTTACACTGCCCTTCTCTTTGAGAGCATTTGCCAGGTTACAGTATGCATCGGGGAAATGTGGTTGCAGTTCTATAGCGCGCCTGTAGGTGTCTATTGCCAGGTCTATCAGGCCTTGCTCATAGTATACACAAGCCAGGTTGCCATGCACTACGGCGTGATTTGGACTCAAACTTAGAGCTCGAAGGTAAGCTGCCACTGCTCTGTGAAGAAAAAAAAAACACATACACAAAAATGAAACTAACTTTATTTTTATTATCTTTCATGTGTATGTGCGTATGGTATGCAAGAGTATGTATACAAGTGCAAGTGTGCAGATGCATGTGCATGTGTGTACACACAGAGGTCAGAAGAAGCTGATGTCGAGAATTATCCTCAATGATTCTTCCACCATATTTCTTGAGACTGAGTCTCTCAATCAAACCCAAAGTTTCCAATAGGGTTAGTCTCACTAGCCAGCTTGCTTTGTGGATTCCTGGCTTCTACCCTTTTGGAGGCTGGAAATGCAAGTGAGCCAATACATTCACGTTTTTTACTTCAATTCTGGAAATCCAAACTCCCATTTTCTTACTTTCCTGGCAAGTCAGTCCATCTTCCCAGCTCTTTGCAACTAATTTCAATGGATGTTTTATTAATAACTCCAGATACACCATAACCCCCAAAATCAATCTTAACTAGTAGCTATTAATTTGCAATACAGTATACTTATACCAAAATTTCACCTTTATAAATGTATTTAATAAACCTAGAGACCCATGTATGCTAGCAAGAGTTATACCATTGTGCTCTACCCTCAGTCCTACATTTGATTCTTGAGAAAATGTTTTACTCTGCAGCCCAGACTGACCTCGAACTCACAGAGGCCTTCCTTTCTTAGCCTCATGAAAATCAGAAACTATCTGTTCCCTTGGGGGCTGGGAAGGTACTCAGATCTTAAGTGCTTGTTGCACAAGCTTGAGGACCTCAGCTAAAATCCTCAGACCCACGTAAAAAAAAGTCTGGCATAACGAGGCACCCCTATAATCATAGTGGAGGGGAAATGGAAAAAGGAAGATCTCAGGAGCTCACTGGTCAGGCAGTCTAGCCAAATGAAGAACTTCAGTTTCAGACAGAGATCCTGTTTCAAAAAATAAGGTGTTAAATTAACAACAAAATAGGTGGAGAGCAAGAAGAAGCCACTAACATCAACCTCCAAACTCCACATGCACTCAAGAGTATGCACATACATCTATACTTGTGCACACAAACACATACACAGCATACAATATACAAAATAGTCTATTCCCACTCAAGAAAGCTATAAAAGAAACAATTATAAATACTAAGTAAACTATCCTTTAACAACAAAAAAATTCAACATCAAAGATTTACTTAGCTTTCTGAATCATCTCAAAAAACAATTCCGTCCCAGATGACTATCTCAATAGTTTAACAATAAAAGAAATCTGAACTGAATAGTGGAAGGACAAAGGTTTTCAAGAAAGCTAAAAAGGAGGGCAAATATAAATAAAATATAATGAACATCAAGAAAAAACTACACTTTAGAAAAGGAAAAATTGTCTCAGTGATCACTGTCATACTTAAGTCCAAACTCTCAAAAATGACAAGAAAATTTATCCAATAGAACATTCTCTCACCTGTCAAAAATGCGTGCTTCTTTCAAGACATTTCCTAAATTGATATAAGCATCCAGAAAATTTGGGTCAAGGGTAACAGCCTAAAAAAATTACAAGACAGTTATCTTAGACATTAATCTATTAAACAGCCCTAAAGAATATTTCCTGTTTACTGAAACAGTAAGTCTGTAGGAAAGACATGATTGATGCACTGAGCATAGATTGTCCATAGAAATGCCTACCTTAACCTTTTTAGGGAGCAACAAGATGGCTCAGTGGGTAAGGTAAACTCACTTGTGCACAAACTTGTGCACAAACCTGGTGACTGGAGTGTGAGCCCCAGAGCCCAGTAAAAGGAAAAGAAGTGACTTCCAAATACTGTAGTCTGACCTCCAGATGCCTTCCTGCATATGTGCTCCCCTGTGCTTGCTCACTGCCCCCCCAATAAATACCTATTAAAAATTATGAATTTGTTTTTGAGACAAAATCTTACTCTGTAACAAGACTATCCGCCTCGACCTTAAATGGGCTTGGATTACAAGCATGAGTCACCACATCTAGTCCTTTAAACTTTTTATTACAGAAATATGCAAACACACAAAAGCAAAAGACAACCAAACTGTGACTCTGCAATCCATCTATTTTAATACTGGGATAAATTATGTTGAATTTTAATCTGTATTCCAAACTACTCCCTCATTCTCCTGATTATTTTGAAGCCAATCTCAAAGTAGAAAGCTGAGTAATGACACCAGAGACTTGTCCTGATTTCTACATACATGCTGTAGCATGCATATGCTCACATTCACACATAGCCATCACACACACAGGACTAGGGATGTAACTTGGTGATAGAATGCTTGCTTGACAGTCACAAAACTCTAAATATGATTCTCAGCATCATGCACACTTCTCAGCATCATGCACACACATAATTTTAATTAATAATAATTGTGTATATGTATTTATGGGGTACAGTATGATGGTTTGAACACATCCATCACCTTACCAACTTAACTTTTTTAAGGGTGTTGTAATATACAATACATTAGTAAATTGTCATATGCTGTTTAAGTTTTCTGAGAAGCTGATTTTGAGAACAGACTCAAACATGTTTATTTCAAGAATCCTCCAAGAAGCCCTTCCCTGGGCAGAGACGCTCCCTCAATCCCCCTTAACCCTGACAGAGAGAAAGTAAGAAGAGTTAAGCATAAGCCACTTCTAGGACTAGAGACATGGCTCAGGGGTTAAGACGCTGTCTCACAAGCAGAAGGTCCTGAGTTTGGATCCCAGGTCCCATGCAAAAACACCAGGCGGAAAAGGCTGTGGCCTGCACTTCCAGCCTTGGTAGGCAGATCCTGGGAAATCCCACAACGAAGCAAGAAAGACGGTAGAAGAGATCCCAGGATGATTCCTAAAGTCACCCTTGATCTTCCACAGGGACACACAACACCCTCTCTCTCCCTTTCTCCCTCCCTCCCCCCCTCCTCCCTCTCTCTCTCTCTCTCTCTCTCTCTCTCACACATACACAAAGAATAAACCACTTCTAAGGGAGGTTATTATTACTGCTTATCTCATGGTCTAAAAAGTATCTGTAAGTGGGGTTGAGGAGATGGCACAGCAGTTAAAACATTTGTGCCTCAAGTAAAATGATCCGAGTGTAGATATCCAGATCCCACGTGAAAATGCTGGGTAGAGTAGGCAGGTGGCTCATCTATCCTTCCAATCCCAGAAGGCAGAGCTTGGGAATCCCCAGAATAAACTAGCTAGCCAGACTAGCCTGATAGGCAATCTCTGGGTTTAGAGACAGCCTCAAAAGAATACGGTGAAAGAACAATATAGAATGATTACCAATATCACCTCAGGCTTCCAAATGTATGTGCACATATGGGCACATGAAAAACAAAGATACAGGCATGTACCCTATATACACGAAAATAGAAAAAGGAGAAAAATAAAATTTTAAAAATATGTCTTTGGTGGGAACAAACAGCAATAGCAAGTTCATCCACAGAACTTGTTCTGATGGGCTGGAGAGATGGCTCGGGATTAAAACCTCTGCTTTGAAAGCAGGTGAGTTTGGATTCCGGATCCCAAGTAAAAACACCAGGAAGTAATGGCAGCCTGTACTTCCCTGTACTGAAAGGCAGAGCATGGGAAAATCCAAAGCATAGCAAAGAGGAGGTAGCACAATCTAGGGTGATTCTTGAAGTCACCCATGGACCTTCACAGGCACACACAGTGCCCTCTGATACATACGTACATACATACATACACACACACACACACACACACGCACACACATGCGTGCGCCAAAGAAAAAAAAAAGTTCTGATTAGAAGCTAATCCTTCAAAGAGATGGAGAAATCCTCAGCCTGGAAATCTTTCAGAACTTTCTGCTGGATATTGTAAGCATCAATTTGTTACTTTCTCTCAGTTAGGCTACTCTAGTCGTCTCTGGTATATACTGGGAGTAGTCAATCTGATGATGTTGGCTCTGTTCTCTGCTACTTCTGTTACTTGCTACTTATTCTTTCACTTTTCCTTGTTATATACTCAGTAAACTCACTTGTTCAAAAGCATGGCCATTACAGATCATACAGAGGTAAGAATTTTAAAAATCTATTTTTGCTGGACATGGTGACACATGCCTGTAATCCCCAGCACTGGGGAAGAAAGGATCAAGTTCCAGGGCAGTATAATGCCTCACACCAATAAATAAATAAATAAGCAAGTAGACAAGTTTTTTGATGTTTTCTTCATTGTTTGAGACAGGACTTGGTAGGTGACCCAGGTTGGCCTTAAATTCCAAATTCTCCTGCTTTAAACCTTCTCAGTGTTAGAATTACAGGCACGTGCCACCACAGCCAGCTTTTCAGATTAACATCTTCTTTTCATTTTGTTTTCTCAAGACAGAGTCTATGCTGCCCAGGCTAACTTTAAATTCCAGGGCTCGAGAAATTATGTGTCCAGTCTCTTATCGATTTTGAATCCAATGCAAAATCGCACTAAAACCTATTCTCCAAGCAACTGCAAATTTATACCCTTTAATCAATATTGTCCACTCCTAGAACTTCACCTCCTACCATGAGACTGACTTGTGCATACATGTGTGTGTATATGAATGTCAACATCAGGTGTCTTCCTCAACTAATCTCCATCTTATTTTTCTTCTATTTTCATTTGTGTGGAGGGTGCACATGTGCATATAAGTATGTGTGCATGTGTGGGGGTGAATTTGCATGAAGAGCCTGATGATACTGGGAATCATCCTTGACTATTCTTCCACCTTTTTCTTAAAACAAAGTCCCTACTAAAACCCAGAGCTTGCTAATAAGCTAGTCTGTTTTGCTAGTTTACTCTGGGAATTCCCAATCTCTACTTTCAGAGGCTGAAATTATAAACGAGCTACCACACACTCCAGGCATTTTAAGTGGGATCTGGGGATCTGACCTCCAGTCTTTCTGCTTACACGGCAAGTACTTTCTTTCACTCACTGAGCCATTTCTCCACTGCTTTTTCTTTTACTACCTTATTTTTCGAGAGGATCTCTCACTGAACCAAGAACTCACCAATTCAACTAGACTATCCAGTGAGCTTCAAGGATTCACCTCTACCTTGCTAGGATTATAGACATATTCCACTGACACTTTTACATGGCTGCTGCAGATCCGAACTCAGGTTCTCATGCTTAGGTAGCAGGTACTTTCCAAATGAGTCATCTTACCAGCCTAAGATTAACTTTTTTAGATTTCACATTGAAATGTGATCATACATAGTATCTGTTTGCTCTGTCTTGGCTTTTTCAAAAAAACTTTTTAAAAATATTTTATTTATTTACTTTGTGTGTGTGTGTGTCAGAGGGCACTGTCTCTGTGAAGGACCAAGGGTGACTTCGGGAATCATCCTGGGATCGCTTCTACCGCCTTCTTACTTCGCTCTGGGATTTCCCATGCTCCGCCTGGCATTTTTATGTGGGATTTGAACTCAGAACCTTCTGCTTGCAAGGCAGAGTCTTAATGCCTGAGCTCTCTCTCCAGCTTTTGGTTTTTATAATATAGCACAATGTATAGGCAACAAAAAGCAAAATATTGATAAATGGCACTGTACCAAACTAAAAAAGTTCTACAAAGGAAATAATTATTAGAAGTTAGTTCTTGATGAGTAAAAATACTTACAAAATCAAAATCTTGAGGAGCTACATTAATATATAAGGAATTCAAAAAACTCAAAAACAAGAAAGTAAATAACCCATATTTTAAAATAGGTAAAGGATCTACACAGCTATTTCTTTACTTCTCAAAAGATAAAAGCCAGGTGTGCTAGAATCTATGTACAAAAGATAAAAGCCAGGTGTGCTAGAATCTATGTACAACACCAGAGCTGGGGAAGCTTGAGGCAGAAGGATATTGAGGAAGCAGAAAGTGTTGAAGGCACAAGCACATGAAACTTTTTTAAGTAATAAAATTAAGGCTTGTCTGTGAAAAAAAACCCTGAAAATGGAGGTGCCCCTTTGTTTGAAATAGATAATATAGGGCTGGAGAGATGGCTCAGGGGTTAAGACTGCCTTGCAAGTGGAAGGTCCTGAGTTCCCATCCGGGTCCCATGTAAAAGTGCCAGGCTGGCTTGCACTTCTGGAACCAGTGGGTGGAGGCTGGGAAATCCCAGAGGGAAGAAAAAGGAGATAGAAGCAATCCAGGATGATTCTTGAAGTCACCCTTTATCCTCCACAGGGATACAGAGTGCCCTGATACACACACAATACTATGGAAGGAAGGAAGGAAGGAAGGAAGGAAAGAAGGAAGGAAGGAAGGAAGGAAGGAAGGAAGGAAGGAAGGAGAAGGAAGGAAAGGAAGGAAGGAAGAGGAAGGAAAGGAAGGAGAAGGAAGAAGGAGGAAGGAAGGAAGAAGGAGGAAGGAAGGAAGGAAGGAAAAGGAGAGAGAAAAGAAAAGAAAAAAGAAAAGAAAAGAAAAGAAGAAGAAGAAAAGAAAAGAAAGAAAAGAAAAGAAAAGAAAAGAAAAGAAAAGAAAGAANTCTTTAAGTACTGATACTGTGTGAGTGCTCATGCATACTGCTGAACTGCACCCAGGCACTTCAAGAGACAAGAAAGCCCTTGTTCCTCTGAGTTGTCTGAGTCCTGCCTTTGTTCATCAATGGGAGATGAGTCTAACACAGTCACCCAGTGGAAGTCATGGTGTAGAACATGGAAGTCCACAAATCAGGAATGAAGTGCACAGATAGCAGGATGACTCAGTGGGTAAAGCTGCCTGTGTGCAAACCCCAGCTCCATCCCAGGAGCCCACATGGTAGAAGGGGGAATGGACCCAACAAAGTAGTCCTTGCATCTTCACATAAGTACTGCTACAGACCCTTGTCACTCAATCTCATCTTCTGTTTCCAAACAAATCAATCAATCATTGAAAAGAATTACATAGAGTCCATTTAGTCAGTGGATGTCAAGCAGAACAGTGACTTAAGATTATACAGAGTAGGAACCACTGAGGGGAAGTTTGTGCACCTTGCAGTAAGCTGCTTATTCTTACAATGGTGACAAGCATCGTCTGATGCCGTGTGGGTCTGTGGCACTTTGCTTGCCTGCTGTCAAGATATTCATGAACTAATGGCTTCAAGTGGAGCAAGAGTTATATTCTCTTATGATAGCCTGGCTATGTCTTAGGCCAGCTTGGCAGGAGAGCTTTTATCAGCATCAAGAGTCAAGGAAACTATTATTATATCCATTGCTGAGGAACAATTCCCACTTGCAAGACCAGCATATCTCACAAAGTCTGCTGAAGAATGTCAACTCCATGAATCTCCTTACTTTCACTTATCCAGTTACTCAGGGAAAAGTCCCGCCCACCATGGGAGAGTCTTCCCTATCAATCGGACAATCTCCTGCAGGCTTGTACAGAGCTTAACTCAACCACTCATTCTTCAGAACTGTGCCCAGAGCTCAACATTTCAATTATCTAGTTGATGCCCATGTGGACCTATCAGAGGGTGTCATGCTCTTCCTTCCCCAGAGATCGCATCCTGCACTCATGGAGGAAAATGTTCCCCTGTTGCAAATTCCCATGTGGGGACCCATTTCCTCACTCCACTGAAACATAGAGAAAAATACAGCTTTCCTCTTTGCTCTGTGCTGAGGATTCTTCTTTGTACTGTGTGGCTTCACCTTTCACCTTGTAGCATTCTGTTCCTTTCAATGACTCATGAGTCATTCCACCTGTTGCTCGCAGCTATTCTCCATTAGAAACTGACAAGGTGGGTTAAACACTAAGATGCACATTACATGGGACACAATGGATTCCAGGAGATCTTAGTTCTTGGTGTAGAAAAAACTTTGCTTTTTGAAGAGACTCACCCAAGAAGGATAAGAAAGCAGAAATGGACCCAAGTGATTGGACAAACCTCACACATAAACGTATCATGGCCACAGTGCTGCAAACACTTGAGACTTTCTAAGTGCAGACAGCACAGTCCTGATGCAGCTGTCTTGGACAAAGGTGCTGGGAAATGGCCAGGTGCTTAATTGGCTACTGTTCCTCCTGCTGCTGCTTTTTCATAGGACTTGGGGTGACCAGGATTCCCTGGATGTGAAGTGATGGCCAGTCATGCTCCACTGCTCCTGTGCTGCTCCAGGGGACTGGCATCCAGTGGGCTGCAGGTCTGCACTGGATTCAGATCAGATCCTGGGGGACAAACTCAGGTTACACAGTCCTCATCTGAGGACAGGCACACAGACAATGCTCAGAGGAAAGTAAAAATAAGAAAATCAAGTGCAGAAAAATTATCAAAACAACGTGGATCTACCATCTTTGCCACTTCACACCTGCCCGGAGCAGACACTTCTGCCTGTCTTATGACAGCACTTGCTGTTCTAGCAAAGGAAAGACCCCAAATACCCTGAGTTTCTTGTAGAAAACAAGGCACATTTTGAAGATCAAAAATGACTTCTTGGGAAGAAAAGAGTTTTGGTTCTTTAAGATAAGTTTACAAGGTTTCAAGGTAGTTTTTCTTGCTGGGTTTTTTACCCAACCTCCCTTTCAGACATTAAGAACCTTCAGGGTATCAGAACTCCTTTCTGGAGTTTTCAGAAGGAGAGTCATATGTCACTTATTATGATTTAATGAGCAATTATTTGTGCATTTATCCCTCAGGTTGATTTTACATTTATATCACAGCATCTTCACAATAACAGCCAAATATTAGAAAGAAAGAAAGAAAGAAAGAAAGAAAGAGAGAGAGAGAAAGAAAAGAGAGGAAAGCAAAAAGAGAGAAAAAAAGAGATCAAAAGAGAGAAAAAAAAGACCAAACACAAATTGCGGTCCAAGTGTACTGCTCTGGATATGAGAGACAAAACTAGGGACCCCCTGTGCCCTTGCTTTTCCAGACACTGTTTTTGTACATATTATGTGATAAATTCTCATTTAAAATTTGAAGCCAGTGGTAATATCAATCTATGTCTTTTTATTGGCACAGACTTATATTATCAGTTTTCTCATCTCTTTCTATCCCCAGAAATGGTGCTCACAATAAGCACACCAAGAAGTTCAGGGCCTGAACAAAATCCACAGGATGAAATGCAAAGACTTCTAAAACAATCTTCCACATCCACAGAAACACTGACTCTTGCTTAAAGTGAAGCTAGAAAGAACGGCATAGGACAAACCTCATGGAAGGACCATCACTCCACTCCCCAGACAGCATCCTGACTGTGTTCTCAGACTCCCACAAAAGAAAGATGTCTGAGGGCAAATCTGCACTGTCCTGGAAGAATGGGGACACTCGTGGTTACTGAGCCCTTGCAGAGTCACTCACATGTGCCAGCCCTGCAGCTGTGGCCCCTGCCCAGCTGTTGCTGATTTGCATATGCAGAGCACAGCCCACTGCCCTGAGGACTTTATCAGGCTGGTCACAGCCTGTGCAGGGGTCAGTCTCAGTCAGAACATAGCATGGATATGAAGGTCCCTGCTCAGCTTTTGGGGCTCCTGCTCCTCTGGCTCTCAGGTAATGAAGGATAGAATTGAGTATGTTTGTGGGATTCCCTAGCATTGTTTTGGGATGTTTAGGAAAACCTGCTTTTACTTAGTTAATGGTATGCAGTTTCTGATTTTTGTTCTATTTCCAATGTCAGGTGTGAGATGTGACATTCAACTGACCCAGACCCCATCTGTGGCTGTATCTCCAGGAGACAGAGTCACCATCAACTGCAAGGCCAGTCAGAGCATAAGCAATAACTTAAACTGGTATCAACAGAAGCCAGACAAAGCTGTGAAGCTCCTGATCAGATATGCAACCACCTTGGAATCAGGTGTCCCTCCGAGGTTCAGTGGCAGTGGATCAGGGACAGATTTCACCTTTGCCATCAGCAACCTGCAGCCTGAAGATTTTGCATCTTACTACTGTCAGCAGAGTAACAGTGATACAAGCCATACCATAAACCATGCTGAGAAGCAGAAGTGTAAAGCTGTGTCGCCCCAACTGCTCCCCTGGTGCTTACATCTGTTGGTAGCATGGCTCAGATATAGCCTGGCCGTGAAGACTACAGTGGATCTTCTGATGGAAATTGTCAGGGTAGCTAGTTTTCATGTGAACCCGACATCCTGTCACTCCATCATGACTGAGGATTTGGTAGCATTTAGAGTTTTCCCCATGATTCTAAAATTTCATTTTGCATTTTTAATACACACCTTTAAGGCATAAAACAGTACAGAAAGGATTATATACTCACTACTCTTAGGGGTCACTTGTCAAAGGCAATCAAAGTGATGGTGTTTGTCTGTAATTACACTTTCCTAGGTTAATATCAGAAGAAACAACATGTTTCTGTTTGTATTACTTGGAATACCACTGAGACAGTCTTTAAAATTAATAAATTTTCAATTTCAAAACAAGATTGGAGAGTTTCCAAATACACACTGAAACACCCAGAATGACACAAAATAGTTGTCTGAGTGTCAAGAATTTAAGACTCTGTCCAGCCAGTGGTGGTGGCAGCATACCTGTAATATAGCAGAGGGCAAATATTGCAGATTTGGACACTAATCTGATGAGTTTGGTACAATAGTAGGGATGGTTATTACTGCTGCAGTCATATAAAGATTTCTTTGACTTCCTGCAAAGAATCATTGAGGAAAGGAACATGGTCTAGCTTGCAAGATCAACCTCCACTGCTGCAAGATCACAGGAAGTCCATGCATGAAGCAAGGCTTTGAATCCACAGTATCAAAGGTAGTGATGTTTACTTTAGTGATTTCAAAAGACCTAAGTCCTATCACTCATTCCCATTCAGCCAAACATACCCCCCAAACAGAACATCTGAAACCTACTCTGCTCCAAGATGTGATCCAGCAGAGACCACATGATTCATGTTGGGAACATGTGGCCTGAAGTGACATTGTAAGCAGAGGGTGACCTGTACCACTCCAGCAATGGAGTTGTAGAGAGGGTGACCAATGTTCAGCATGCAGATATCCATCAAGGAAGCCTGTGGTACTGACAGGGTCCCAGAAGCATCCTGAGTCTGTAGAGATATCTGCCTTTCCTACAGACTCATCACATTGGCACATTCTTGCTTGATGGGTTCCTCTCTCTCCTCAGATGATACATGTGTTCCACTGTAAATTTGTCACAAATTACAGAAGAATGAAAAATTGGATGAGCATGTATTTAAGTAGAAAGTGTGAAGATTTTTCTGTGTAACATTAAATCCTTTCCTCTTCTCACTCAGATGCTATTAACATACAAACTCTGTGCTGTGCTTTCTTGACTTTGTGAACATCACGGTTTTTCTTTTTTTTTATTTCCTACATCCCTTTCATAACTGCTTTCTTTGTAACCTCAGTAATATTTAAGTGGCAAAACATGAATAATATATTTTCACTAGAAAAAAGTTAAGTCACATATAAATGAATTGTTTCTGTAATCTGTGATGATAACTTTAGAATTGATCTCACTTGCATGTTCTAGTCAAAGGCAATATATATTTTGAATATGGCATTGTAATAATGGTTCTCCATCAATCAGGACAGTGTTAGTTATATGCATCATTATATTACTGCAGTAAAGGTATATGTCTACTACTCACAACATAAGAAATCCAGTGTCAGGTATGATGAACTTTGTATTATTAACCAGATGGTCTAAATATAAAAAATATTTTATGGTGAGTTGCCAGGCTCTCGGCAGCTAGTGTAGAAGGGAGTGCTGGTCTACCCAGGCACAACCCGGGGCTAAGCAGGAAGATGAGTGTTGCCGGCCCTGACCCCTCTCACTACCGGGGAAAAAGACACCAGGCCAGAGCTCTGTCAAAGCAGGAAAAGCTTCTTTATTCCAACAGTCAGGCCCTTATATGCCCCACCCGACATCCCATAAATCCTAGCTTGAGTCTTTGCAGATTGGCCCTCTCAGCTAGGCAGTTAACAGCACCAACTGTAGAAGGCATAGTCTCGCGAGATTTGTAGTCTCATGAGATTATTATGGGCTAGTGGGGCATTACTATGGGCCAGTTGCTGTTGCTACCAAAGACTATATTGCATCAGCCACAAGGCTGTGCTGAATTATGCTGGTGAGGCAGCTTAAACAGATCATGAAACTCTAGCCAGCTCAGGAAGTTCCAACAGGCCTTGTCCAGGGTCTTGATGAGGCCCAACAGTGAGTGTCTTGTGGAACCTGCAACGAAAGTCCAGTTTAAGAACGTGTTCTACATATGATCACAGTTTTATTCCCTGTGTGTTCATGGGTATCATAGCTAGATATAGACATCAGCTTGAGAATTGAGGACATGAGCTCTGGACACTATTGTGAGGAATGAGTGAGTAGTCAAATAAAACCCTGAGAAAGCCTGGGGAAGATTGAATAATCAATGTGGAGGGCCCAGCCCATAGTGGGTGGGACTAATCCTTAGGCAGGTGGTAAAATGGAGGGAGCTGGTTGAGCAAGTTGGCACACTTCAGTATTCTTGGCCAGACGTTCTGGTCTTACAATCAAGCATTGCTGCCTCTATTCTGTGAATATGTGAGGCCATTACCCTTGGTCTCTGGTATGGGTGTGAGCTGTTCTTCCTGAGTCCTGAGTTTGGATCCAAGTTCCACTTAAAATGCCAGGTGGAAACAGTAAAGTCTGCTCTTCTGACCCAGGTTCTTTTCTCCTGGCAAAACACAGAAGGAAGCCAAAAGGGGTACAAGCAACCCAAGATGATTCCTGAAGTCACCCTTGATCCTCCATGGGGACACATAGTGCCCTTGTTTTTCTTTATTATTTTTTATTTATTTTAATATTCATTCAATTGTGCATGTGTGTATGTATGTATCTGTGTGTGTGTAGAACCACGGATGAATTCGGGAACCACCATGGACCACCTCCACCTCCTCCTTGTTTACTCTGCCCCGGGATTCACAGGCTCCGCCCTACTAGAACCAGAAGCGCAGGCCGCCCCCGCTTCTGCCTGGCATCTATACATGGAGTCTAGGATCTGAACTCAGGACCTTCTGCCTACAAGGCAGAGGCTTAACCCCTGAACCACCTCTCCAGCCCCATAGTGCCCTGTTATACACACACACACACACACACACACACACACACAGTGAATGAATGAATGAATGAATAATAAATAAATAAGGTTTTAAAAGAAGAAAGTTCAAATGGTTCTGGACACATCTCACACAGAAATGGATCATGGCCACAGCTTGAGAAACACTTCTGTGATCTTCATAAGTGCAGAGAGTACAACCCTGATGCAGCTGTCTTGAATGGAGGTGCTGAGAAAAGACCTTCAGAACCTGAGACCAAATCTGCTTCTCTGGAGATGAGAGAGGAGCCCTAGAAACGCCTCACACCTGGATGGTACTTCGCTTATCTGGCCAGTATTTTGTGTATATTGTATGATAACTTTTAACTTAAAAATTTGAAGTCTATCTGACATCTATCTATAATCTCTTTT
Organism: Typhlomys cinereus; assembly: GCA_023101885.1. Lineage (NCBI taxonomy): Eukaryota > Metazoa > Chordata > Mammalia > Rodentia > Platacanthomyidae > Typhlomys > Typhlomys cinereus. The sequence continues at coordinate 13,821 of JALPQD010000305.1, read as the reverse complement.
ATGGACACAGTCATTTATTATCATTTTCACATCTCTTAGTATCTGAGCAGTGTTCCTCACAAATAAGCACACCAAAATGATGAGGACCTAACCAAAACCCACAGGACTGAATGTAAAAGGCTTCTGAAATGTCTTTAACATTCACAGAAAGAATAACTCTCAGCTGAAGTAATGATAGTGAGAAATTCATGGGAGAAAGCACAAGGAAAGGACCATAACTCCACTCCCCAGACAGCAGCCTGACTGTGTTCTCTGAATCCCCCCATCAGAATCATCATCTGTGAGGGCAAATCTGTACTTTTCCTGGAAGAATGAGGATACTCGGGGTTACTGAGCTCTTGCAGAGTCAATTACATGTGTCAGCCCTGCAGCTGTGCCCCCTGCCCAGCTGCCACTGATTTGCATACCCAGAGCACAGCCCACTTCCCTGAGGACTTTATCACGGCCTGTGCAGGGGTCAGTCCTTGTGCAGGGGTCTGTGATGTGTGTGTACACATTCTTAAATAACCATGGAGAGAAGACCATGCGGGACCTGTGTATGAAGTCTCACACTCCGCTTCTTTTTTAACATGGCCTCCACATTCAACTACTACTGATGATGCAATTTACACATTCTCTTATATAATATATCCTCACAATCTCTGAAGGCAAAAAATGAATTTTACAATATTGCTCTTTCATAAGAAATTGATATTTTCCATTTTCTCCAATTATGACACATATGATTGACCTTTCTTATTTTCTTCCATGAATAGACACACCTGTATTCTAATATAGCTCACAAGCACCAGCATAAGACTCTGTCAGTGTCTACAATAGACAAAGCATTGTTTGAAAAATCATCACAGACATTGATAATGAGATGCAGTGGTATTAAGAAAAAGCAGAAAAACTCCTACAAAACCTTAAAGGTTATCTCTGAGGACCCCTGCAACTTTGGGAGTTGTAAGCATGGAGGAAATATTACCCTTGTCATTGAGGAAGTAAAGTGTGAAGATGCTTCTTGGTACTGGGTACTTGGTACTTGGTACTTACATGGCTCTGTAAACATTTTTTTGTCCAATCGCTTCAGTAGTAATGAAGATGCCTGCACAGGAGCTAGTGAACCATGTTGCTTTTACATTATGTCCACATATGTATGTTATGTATGTCCTCACTTCCTTTTTCTGTTTCTTTAGTTTCCCCTGCTTGTCCTCCTGGAGTCCCTGACACACTTAGTATGTTGGGTGTAATAAAAGCTTTGAATGCACTATCCAACTGAGGCAATTATCCTTCTTCATAGAAGATATAAATGATATAAACTCACACGAACAAGTGTTCATCATTTACCACACTCATCATTTCCATAGATGTAAACACAGATCTAAACTGCATCCCAAGTAACACCACTAAATGTAGAATTCCCTTTCTTGCTGAATCTGTAATATTCCAAAGAGATGGAGAGAGAGAATGAAAAATATGAGAACAGAATATAAACTGCTTTGAGCTTTCTTTTTTTTTTCTGCTCATACAAACTTAGGTACACCGGTACCCTCCCTCCCTCCACCTCCCCCCAACCCCTCTGCTCCCCCCTCCCCTCCCCTTCCCTCCTTATCCCCCAGTGCCTCCCCCCAGTGGCTTTCCCCCCAATCCCAGGAGCATCCTTTAATGTGCATGCCAAACTCTCCTCTGGGTCCTCCTTTCTGATGAGGTGCAAGGACCCAGGGGTATTTCCCAGAACCCTTCCTGGGTTCCCCTTAAGCTTAGGAACACTACTGTGACTGTCAGTCCCTAGCCTCCAAAGATCCTAGTCCCTTTAGTCAATGCTAGATTTTGTGGGGTCAATAGTGTGTTGGACAGAGCACAGGGCATGCAAAGTCCTATTGTGATTGCTTCGGCCATAACTTGTGTGGAGTATCTTGCATATCATTGCTCCTCCGATTCTTGTGCTCTTACAATCTTACCTCTCCTTCTTCTGCAAATTTCCCTGAGCTTCAGGATGGGGAGAGATTAGGCTGGCCTAGTTCCAGGTGGTTGATATAGAGTCTCTGATGTTCTGGATTAGGGTTTGTTGATTTTTTTTTCAGTTTTGCTGCTCCTGCAATGTCCTTCACTCCATCCTGAAGGGTATTGGATGTCACCCCCTGGACAGAGATAAAAAGCTGCTAAACTAGAGTCTTGTTATAAGAGTATCTTCAAAGGTAGATGTAATAAAAGTAGGAAAATGCAATGAGAGAGGGTCAATCATCCATTTGCAAAATGGTTACTTTCTACCTGCCAGACTATATACCCTCCCCTTCTGGTGAGATCATACCCCATCAGTTGTAAATGATCAGGAAGGAAAGTCTGTGAACTTAACCAGATTCTGTCTCATTACTTACTTGCAGTCCTTGATGGAGGCCTATTTTCTCTGCTGTAAAATGGTCCCTTCTCTCCTTGTTTCTAGTGGAGCCCTACTTCCCCATCCCTCCTGTCTATAAACTTTACAATTACTGTAGGTATCATAGAGATTTGTCTTTGAGGGTCTCTAAGTGGGTTTGTTTCTAGGATCCATCTATTAGGGAGTACATGCGGCACTTAATTTTCCATGTCTGGGATACTTCACTCAATATAATTATTTCTAATCCCATACATTACACAGCAAATTGCATTAATTCATGATTTTTTATGGCTGAGTAGTGTACCACATTTTCCTTATCCACTCTACAACTGTTGGACATTTGAGATGATTCCATGACTTCGCTATTGTAAACAGTGCTGCTATGAACATGGTCGTGCTTGTGCTATCAAGGTGAATTTTTGCTGTATGTAGTGGTATAGCAGGGTCATATGGCATTTCAATCTTTAATTTCTTTAAGAATCGCCAGAGAGCTTACCAGAGTGGTTGTATGAGCCTGCATTCCCACCAGCAATGTAGGAGAGTTCCCCTCTCTCCACATCCTCTCCAGCTCTTGGTGTTGTTTGTATTGTGGATTTTTGCCATCCTGCCAGGGGTGAGATGATATCTCAGGGAAGTTTTGATTTGCATTTCCCTGATGACTAAGGATGTGGAGGATTTTTTAAGATATTTGTTAGACCAGTTTTTAATTGGACCATTTGTTACCTTGGTGTTTAGTTTTCTAAGTTCTTTGTGCACTCTGGATAACAGAGCTCTATCAGATATGTGGTTAGTGAAGATTTTCTCCCATTCTGTGGGTTGCCTTTGTGCTCGAGTATAATCTCTTTATCTGAACAGAAGCTCTTTAATTTCACAAGATCCCATCTGTTGAGTGTTGGTTGTAGTGACTGTGCTATTGGATGTCCATTTAGGAAATATTGGCCTAGCCCAATCAACTCAAGGAAGTTTCCTCCCTTTCAACTATGGTTATTATAGTCGCTGGCCTTATATTGAGTCCTTGATCCATTTGGAATTAATTTTTGTACATGGTGACAAGTACGGGTCCAGTTTTCATCTTCTACATGTGGAGATCCAGTTTTGCCAGCACCATTTCTTGAAGATGCTGTTCTTTTTCCATTGGATATTTGGGCCCCTTTGTCAAAGATCAAATGGCTGTAGTTGTGTGGGCTTATATCTGGGTCTTCAATCCTAATCCATTGATCTGTGTGTCTATTTTGGAGCCAATACCAGGCTATATTTACAACTATGGATTTGTAGTATAGACTAAGGTTTGGTATGGTGATACCTCCAGCAGTGTTTTTGGTACTCAGGATTGTCTTTGCTATCCTGGGTCTTTTGTGCCTCCATATGAATTTTGAGATTGTTTGGTCAATTTCTTTGAAGAATTGCTTTAGGATTTTAATTGGTATAGCATTGAATTTGTATATTGCCTTTGGTAGAATGGTCATTTTTATGATGTTGATTCTGCCAATCCAGGAACATGGGAGGTCTTTCCACATTCTGGTGTCTTCTGCAATTTCTTTCTTTAGGGTTTAAAGTTTTCATTGTAAAGGTCTCTTATTTCCTTGGTTAGGTTTATACCAAAGTACTTCATTTTTTTTAGGGGTATTATCACTTCTTTCATTCTGGGCATATAGGAAGGTCACTGATTTTTGTATGTTTATTTTGTATCCTGCCACCCTGCTGAACTTCTGCATTAGTTCCAGGAGCTTCCTGGTGGAGTTTTTGGGATCACTCAGATATAAGATCATGTCATCTGCAAATAAAGATAATTTGACTTCTTCCTTGCCAATTTGAATCCGTTTTATGTACCTTTATTTTCTTATGGCTTCAGCTAAGACTTCAAGTACAATATTGAATAGAAGTGGTGAGAGTGGACAGTCTTGTCTAGTTCCTGATCGAAGTGGGAATGCTTCCAGTTTTTCCCCATTGAGTATAATCCTTGTTGTTGGCTTGTTGTATACAGCTTTTATTATATTGATAAAAGTTCCTTCCATTCTAACCTTCTCTAGGGTTTTGATCATAAAGGGCTCTTGGATCTTGTCAAAAGCTTTTTCAGCATCTATCGAGAGTATCATGTGGTCTTGAAATTTGGATTGGTTTATATGGTGAATTACATTTATTGATTTGCATATGTTGAAACAACCATGTGTGCCTGGAATAAAGCCTACTTGATCCCGTGGATGATCTTTTTGATATGTTTTTGAGTCCAATTTCTTTTTTTTAAATACATTTTTTATTATTTCTGCTCATACAAACTTTAATAGGTAGACCAGTTCCCTCCCTCCCTCCTCCTCCCCCCGAATCCCTGCTCCCTCTCCCTCCCTCCCATCCCCCAGCGCCTCCCCCCCCAATTCCCAGAGAGTCCTTTATTGTGTATGCCTAACTCTCCTCTTGGTCCTCCTCTCCGATGACATACAAGGACCCAGTGGCATTTCCCTGAACCCTTTCTCATGTTCCCCTTAAGCATAGGAACACTACTGTGGCTGTCAATCCCTTGCCTCCAAGGATCTTGGTGCCTTTAGCTGATGCTAGACTTTGTGAGGTCAATAGTGTGTTGGACATGCGCAGGGCATGCAAAGTCCTATTATGTTTGCTTCGGCCCTAACTAGTGTGGAGAATCTTGCAAATCATTGCTCCTCCCATCCTTCTGCTTTTACAATCTTACTGCCCCCTCTTCCACAAATGGCCCTGAGCTTCAGGATGGGGGGAGATTAGGCTGGCGTAGTTCTATGTGGTTGATATAGAGTCTCTGAAGTTCTGGATTGTGGTTTGTTGATTTTCTTTTGCAGCTTTGCTGCTCCTGCAATGCCCTTCACTCCATCCTGATGGGCACTGTATGTCACCCCTGGTCAGAGACAAAAAACTGTTAAACTGGAGTCTTGTTATAATAGCACATTCAAGGGTAGATGTAATAAAAGCAGGAAACCTCGGTGAGGGAGGGGTCAGTCACCCATTTGCAAAATGATCACTTTTCATCTGCCAGACTATATGCCCTCCCCTTCTGGTGAGATCACACCCCCTCAGTTGTACATGATCAAGAACGAACGTCTGTGAACTTAACCAGGTGTCACATTACTTACTTGCATTCCTTGGAGGCCTATTTTCTCTGCTGTAACATGGTCCCCTCTCTCCTTGTGTCTGCTGTGGCCCTCCAACCCCATCCCTCCTGTTCGTAATCCTTGTAATTACTGCATTACATGGGTTTACCTTTGAGTGTCTGAATGTGGGCTGGGAGAGTTTGGTACTAGGAGCCACCTATTAGGGAGTACATACGGCGCTTAACTTTCTAGGTTTGGGATACTTCACTTAATATAATTGTTTCTAATGACATCCATTTCCCAGCAAATTCCAGTAATTCATCATTTTTGATGGCTGAGTAGTACTCCATTGTATAGATGTACCTACCACAGTTTCCTTATCCACTAGTCAACAGTTGGACATTTGTGTTGATTCCATGACTGTGCTATTGTAAACAGTGCTGGTAGTGTGTGTGTGTGTGTGTGTGTGAGTGTGTGAGTATGTGTGTGTGTGTCTGTGTATGTGTAGAACCACGGACGAATCGGGAACCACCATGGACACCTCCACCTCCTTCAGCCCCGGGATTCACAAGCTCTGTCCTACCAGGACCAGAAGCACAGGCCGCCCCCACTTCTGCCTGGCGTCTATACATGGGATCTGGGATCTGAACTCAGGACCTTCCACCTGCAAGGCAGAGGCTTAACCCCTGAGCCACCTCTCCAGCCCTGAGTCCAATTTTCTAAGACATTGTTTAGATTCTTTGCATCTGTGTTCATCAGGGAGATTGGCTATAGTTTTCTTTTTTAAGTGTATCTTTATTAGGTTTTAGGATTAAGACAATATTAGCTTCATAGAAGGAATTTGGTAGTGTTACTTCCTTTGCTCTTTGGTGGAACAGTTTAAGGTTATTGGTGTTAGCTCCTTAAATGTCTGGTAGCACTCTGTGCTGAACCCATCTGGTCCAGGACCTTTTTTGGTGGAAAGATTGGAGATTACTTCCTCAATTTCCTCATATGTTATAGGACTATTTAAATAATTCACAACTTCCTGATTCAATTTAGATAAGTTGTGTTTACTTAGGGAATTCATCCATCTCTTTGTGTTGTCAAATTTCTCCGAGTAAAAGTTTTTGAACTATGACATTATAATTCTCTGGATTTCTTGGGTATCAATAGTGATAACTCCATTTTCATTTCTAAGTTTGTTAATTTGGGTTTTCTCTCTGTTGCTCTTAGTTAATTTAGTTAGGGATGTATCAATCTTATTGATATTTTCAAAAAAACCAGCTTTTTCACTGGTTGATTTTCTCTATCATTTTCCTATCTTGATTACGGATATTTGTCCCTTATTTTGCTAATATCCTCTCTCTTCTACTACTTTTGGGATCAGATTGCTCTAGTGTCTCTAAAGCTTTAAGCTGCATTGTTTATTTATTCTATGTAGGCATTTTTTGATGTAGGCATTAAGAGCTATGAACTAATCTCTTAGGACAGCTTTCATTGTGTCCCAGAGATTTTGGTAAGTTGTATTTTCATTATCATTCACTCTCAGGAAATCTTGAATTTCCTTTGTAATTTCTTCCTGAATCCAATTCTCATTCAGCATCATAGTGTTAAGTTTCCAGGAGTTAGTGTATTTTCTGTTGCTAGTTGTGTTGTGGATGTCACGCTCTATGCACTGCTGGTCCTATGAAGGTTGCAGCCTGTAATTTCAACTTTCCTCTATATCTGGAGATTCGTTTGTAGTCCAATATGTGATCTATTTGGAGAAAGTTCCGTGTGCTTCTGAGAAAAATGTATAATATTTGGTGTGTGGATGAAAATTTCGATAAAGATCTGTAAGGTCCATTTCGGTAAGGGATTGGTTAAGATCCAAAGTGTCAGGCTGGAGTGGTGGCTCAGGGGTTAAGCCTCTGCCTTGCAGGTGGAAGGTCCTGAGTTCGGATCCCAGATCCCACGTATAGACGCCAGGCGGAAGTGGGGGCGGCCTGCGCTTCTGGTCCTGGTAGGGCGGAGCCTGTGAATCCCGGGGCTGAAGGAGGGGAGGTGTCCATGGTGGTTCCCGAATTCGTTCATGGTTTTACACACACTGATGCACACGCACACACATACACACACACACAATTGAATAAATAATAAAAAATTAAGATATAATTATATAAAAATGATATATAAAAAGATCCAATGTGTCTCTGATAAGTTTTTTACCTGTAGATCTATCCCATGTTGAGAGGGCAGTGTTGAAATCCCCAAGAATTATCATTTGGGGGTTGATTTCTTGCTTTAGACGTTGTAGGGTTTGCTTAATGAATGTGGGGTGGTCGTATTGGGTGCATATATGTTCAGTATTGTGAAGTCTTCCTGGTGAATTGTACCTGTGACTAAAATGTAGTATCCATCTGTGTCTCTCATGATTTTTTTTTTTGGTTTGAATCCACATTGTCTGATAACATAATGGCTTCCCCTTCTTGTTTTCTGGTTCCATTAGCTTGCAAAATTTTTTGACCATACTTTTATTTTTAGGATGTGCCTATCTTTTGTGGTGAGATGGGTTTCCTGCAGGCAGCAGATTGATGGATTGTGATTTTTAATCCAAGTTTGTAATCTGTGTCTCTTGATCGGTGAGTTAATTCCATTAAAATTTAGTGTTATGATGTAGAAACTATTTTTAATTCCGGATATTTATTATGTTTAGTGGCTTTTGTAAGTGTATTGTTTCGCTTTTAGGTTTTGGTGGTATTAGGCTTCCCTTCTGTCCCCCTGGATATGCCTGTTTTTTTATTCAAGCTTGAATACCATTTCTAGCAATTTTTGAAGGCCTGGTTTGGTGGACATGTATCCCTTCAAGTTGTCTTTGTGCTGGAAGATTTTTCGTTCTTCCTCGATCATGATGGATAGTTTTGCAGGGTTAATCAGCCTGGGTTGACATTTTTGCTCATTCAATACTTGAAGTACGTCTCTCCAAGCTCTTCTTCCTTTTACTGTTTCCACTGAGAAGTCATTTGTTATTTTAATAGGTTTACCTTTAAAATGACTTGTATTTTTTCCCTTAAAGCTCTCAGCACCATTTATCTTGAATGTGAAGTATTTTAACTATTATTTGCCATGGCGAGTTTCTATTTTGGTCATATGTGTTTGGGTTGCGGAATGCCTCTTGTATTTGGATGGGCCTCTCTTTTTTTAGATGAGGAAAGTTTTCCTTGATGATAGTTTGAAAAATTTCCTCAGGTGTGGTATTTTGGGATTCTTGCTCTGGTATTCCCTGAATACGCATGTTAAGCTTGTTCAGGGTGTCCAATAACTCTTGAGTATCTTTTTAGCTTTAACAACCTCTTCTACTAAGCTGGTTAATACTCCCACTTTATCTTCAAGGTCTGAAATTGTATTTTCTGCTTCATTAGTTCTGCTGATGAGACTCTCTGTGGAGTTCTGGGTTGAAGATAACTTGTCTTTTAGCTCAGTTTTAAACTCTGCTTGAGTCTGTTTTAACTGCTCTATACCTGTTTTTTTTTTTTTTCTTTCACTGTTTTTCTCAACTCCTCCAAGTGTCCGTTGTGTTCCTCTTCAAAGCGAATGATTCGGTTATTTAATTCCTCCAGCTTTCCTCTTTCATAATATTGAACACAGTAATGATCATGTTTGAAAGTCGCTATCCTGGGTCAGGCTTTCTTGGCCATTTTCCGTGGGTTTGTTCTGGTTAGAATCTATCATTATGGGATTAATTCCTTTAGTGGGAGATGTGTTTTCTTGGGTGTTGTTTCTCATGGATTTGCACTTTGACTTGGGCATTGTCGTTTTAACTCTTAAGACCTTCTTTTAATTTCTGTGCATTTTTCACTGAACTGAATTATTTGGCCTGGAGCAGCTCCTGCTCCAGCTGGCTGGTGTGAGTTGCTAGGTCCCGTGGGCTGCCTGGGGTTTGGGGCTGGGTGGGGGGAGCTTACCTAGGTCACAGTTTATCCAGACTGGACTGTGCCCATTCCTGGCGGGTAGGGAAAGGGCGCTTTGAGCTTTCTTAATCTTCAACTGTACCACACATTCTCAAAATTTTTTATTGATTTTGTATTGTTATTATGATTATAGATGACTGCAAAAATTCCTTCTGTATGTTTCTGTTCATCCAGATCGTTCTCTCTCCCCTTTCTTCTCTTTATGCTTTTGTTCATGTCCTATGTGATTCAACTAAGTAATCCTGATGTCAAAGATCATCTTCTACTGTGGCATACATGATTACTTGTGTCTTCTTGTCTTAACCTCTGGAAAACATTTGGTAAAATTTAATCTGAATTCCTCCAAACAGTGTTTCACAAATAGGTGAAATTCCCTTATACTCTGGAACTCAGGATACTATGCAAACACAGATCTGTACTGTTAACAATCAGTTGATGCATTTCATTACTTTCATTCACAGCAATTTTCTTGGATCTAATATTTGAGCAAGAGTATCATCAAAATAAGCTCAAGCATTGCACTCCTTGCTTCACATGCATGGTGCTCACATAAAGTGGATCTGCTATGGCTGCTACTTAGAACTCTGATCTGATCATAAAAACATGTGTGTGATTTCTAATGAAGCTTCAAGGTTGGACTAACATTAGACTTGATTCCGCATCCTTTTCTGAGCAATCAGGCTGGCATTGACAAGCCATCAAATAAGAAAAGGAAGGACTCAGAAGTTCCTTGGGCAATGATTAAATTTAAATGTTTCTATTGTTAGGATATAAATATGTGTAAGGACAAATGTCCCTCTATTTTCATTCCTCTCATAAGTTTAGATAAGATGTGATTTACCTGCTATTCAGGTCAGAGTATTTTCTATACACTCATTATCTGTTATTTAATTTATTATTCTAGCCATGTGAATTAGAGGAGCCATAGGCTCTTAGTGTAATTTTTTAAAAACATCTTTTCACGGGGCTGGAGAGGTGGCTCAGGGGTTAAGCCTCCGCCTTGCAGGCGGAAGGTCCCGAGTTCGGATCCCAGATCCCACGTATAGACGCCAGGCGGAAGCGGGGGCGGCCTGCGCTTCTGGTCCTGGTAGGGCGGAGCCTGTGAATCCCGGGGCAGAAGGAGGTGGAGGCGTCCATGGTGGTTCGCGAATTCGTCCGTGGTTCTACATAAACACAGACACACACAACACACACACACACACACACAGATACACACACACAGACACACACGCGCGCACATACACACGCACATGCGCACAGTTGAATAAAAAAAAATTAAAAAAAATTAAAAAAAAACATCTTTTCACTAGTTTTTGCATTATTGCTTATTCAGTGAGCACCATCTATGTACGTTTCATAACTAAACCCTTTGAACTCCTGTGTCTGAGCATTTGACAGACTTATTAAGGCAGAAAATATTATCTGTCTGCTAAATTCAGTCACTGTCTCTCCAGCAAGTTAGGACAGAAGTTGATTACTTGTATACCTAAAACTCAGAGAGTCTGCATCATGCCACAAGAAACCACTGTGGGTAACTATAGAAACCATCATAGAGGCAGCACAGTATATATTTAGGTAATCATTCAACCATAGTCATCTCCTGCCAGTCCATTTCTATAGCCACCAAACTTTGTGTTCTCTCATGTTAATCTCAATTTTATTTGAATATTTCCATAACATTTTGCAGTGTGTTCTTGTTTATGACATGTCTTGCCCTTTTTTTTCTAAGTACATAGAATTCCTTCTGTGGCCTTTTGCCCTACTCCCGCCGCCCGTGGGACACGGGTGCTGTGGTCCAGCCTGGACTCACCGTGACCTAGGTAAGCTCCGCCCCCGCCCACCCCCAGAACTCCAGGCCAAATAATTCAGTTCAGTGAAAATGCACAGAAATTGAAAGAAGATCTTAAGAGTTAAAACGACAATGCCCAAGTCAAAGTGCAAATCCATGAGAAACAACACTCAAGTAAACAAATATTCCACTGAATGAATTAATCCCATAATGTTAGAATCCAAGCAGAACAAACCCACAGAAAATGGCCAAGAAACTCTGACCCAGGATAACGACTTTCAAAATATGATCATTACCATGTTCAATACTATGAAAGAGGGAATTCGCGAAGAATTAAATAACTGAATCAATCGCTTTGAAGAGGAACACAACAGACACTTGGAGGAGTTGAGAAAAAAAGTACAAGAAACAAAAACAGGCATAGGACAGTTAAAACAGACTCAAGCAGAGTTTAAAACTGAGCTAAAAGACAAGTTATCTTCAACCCAGAACTCCACAGAGAGTGTCATCAGCAGAACTAATGAAGCAGAAAACAGAATATCAGACCTTGAAGATAAAGTCAGAATATTAACCAGCTTAGTAGAAGAGGTTGTTAAAGCCAAAAAGATACTCGAGAGAAATATTCAAGAGTTATGGGACACCCTGAAGAAGCCTAACATGCATATTCATGGAATACCAGGGCAAGAATCTCAAAATACCACACCTGAGGAAATTTTTCAAACAATCATCAAGGAAACTTTCCTCATCTAAAAAAAAAATAAGAGAGGCCCGTCCATATACAAGAGGCATTCTGCACTCCAAACACATATGACCAAAATAGAAGCTTGCCACAGCAAATAATAGTTAAAACACTCCACATTCAAGATAAAGAACTGGTGCTGAGAGCTTCAAGGGAGAAAAAAACAAGTCACTTTTAAAGGTAAACCTATTAAAATAACAAATGACTTCTCAGTTGAAACAGTAAGTGCAAGAAGAGCTTGGAGAGACATACTTCAAGTATTGAATGAGCAAAAATATCAACCCAGGCTGATATACCCCGCAAAACTATCCGTCATGATCGAGGGAGAAAGAAAAATCTTCCAGCACAAGACAACTTGAAGGGATACATGTCCACCAAACCAGGCCTTCAAAAAATGCTAGAAATGATACTCAAGCTTGAAGAAAGAAAACAGGCATATATGGAGAAGAGAAGGGAAGTATAACATCATTAAAGTGAAGAAATATACTTACAAAAACTGCTAAACATAATTAATGTCTGGAATTAAAAATAGTTTCTCCATTGTAACACTAAATGTTAATGGAATTAACTCACTAATCAAGAGACACAGATTACAAATTTGGATTAAAGATCACAATCCATCAATCTGCTGCCTGCAGGAAACCCATCTCACCACAAAAGATAAACACGCCCTAAAATAAAAGGCTGGTCAACAATTCTACAAGCTAATGGAACCAAAAACAGGCAGGGGTAGCCATTATGCTATCGGACAAAGTGGACATCAAACCAAAGAAAATCATAAGAGACACGGATGGATACTACATTTTAGTCACAGGTACAATTCACCAGGAAGACTTCACAATACTGAACATATGCACCCAATACGGCCCCTCCCACATTTATGAAGCAAACCCTACAATGTCTAAAGCGAGAAATCAATCCCAAAACGATAATTCTTGGGGATTTCAATACCGCCCTCTCAACATGGGATAGATCTACAGGTAAAAAACTTAACAGAGACACTTTGGAGCTTAACCAAACCCTTACCAAAATGGACCTTAAGATCTCTATCGGAATTTTCATCCATGCATCAAAAAATACACATTTTTCTCAGCAGCACATGGAACTTTCTCCAAAAAAGATCACATATTGGGCCACAAAACGAATCGCCACATATACAGGAATGTTGAAATTCTAGCCTGCACCTTAACAGACAACCATGGCGTAAAGCTTGACATCCACAACACAGCAAGCAACAGAAAAGACACTAACTCCTGGAAACTTAACACTATGATGTTGAATGAGAATTGGATTCAGGAAGAAATTACAAAGGAAATTCAAGATTTCCTGAGAGTGAACGATAATGAAAATACAATTTACCAAAATCTCTGGGACACAATGAAAGCCATCCTAAGAGGTAAGTTCATAGCTCTTAATGCATACATCAAAAAAATGGAAACATCAGAAATAAATAACTTAACAATGCAGCTAAAAGCTTTAGAGACCACTAGAGCAATCTGATCCCAAAAGCACTAGAAGGGAGGAGAATAGCAAAATAAGGGGGAAAATATTTGAAATCAAGATTAGTAAAACGATAGAGAAAATCAACCAATCGAAAAGCTGGTTTTTTGAAAAAATCAATGTTTGATACATCCCTAGCTAAATTAACTAAGAGCAACAGAGAAAAAACCAAAATTAACAAAATTAGAAATGAAAATGGAGTTATCACTATTGATACCCAAGAAATCCAGAGAATTATAACATCGTATTTCAATGCCACTGGGTCCTTATATGTCATCGGAGAGGAGGACCCAGTGGAGAGTTAGGCATACACAATAAAGGACTCTCTGGGAATTGGGGGGGAGGCACTGGGGGATGGGGAGGGGGAGGAGGGGGTTCAGGGGGGAGGGGGGAGGGAGGGAACTGGTAAAAAATTTAAAATGTATAATTAAATTTTTAATAAAAAA